>OV049856.1:33892349-34186354 GCA_920104075.1 Melanargia galathea | reverse complement strand
CTAACCTAACCTAACCTAACCTAACCTAACCTAACCTAACCTATCCTAACCTAACCTAACCTAACCTAACCTAACCTAACCTAACCTAACCTAACCTAACCTAACCTAACCTAACCTAACCTAACCTAACCTAACTTAACCTAACCTAACCTAACCTAACCTAACCTAACCTAACCTAACCTAACCTAACCTAACCTAACCTAACCTAACCTAACCTAACCTAACCTAACCTAACCTAACCTAACCTAACCTAACCTAACCTAACCTAACCTAACCTAACCTAACCTAACCTAACCTAACCTAACCTAACCTAACCTAACCTAACCTAACCTAACCTAACCTAACCTAACCTAACCTAACCTAACCTAACCTAACCTAACCTAACCTAACCTAACCTAACCTAACCTAACCTAACCTAACCTAACCTAACCTAACCTAACCTAACCTAACCTAACCTAACCTAACCTAACCTAACCTAACCTAACCTAACCTAACCTAACCTAACCTAACCTAACCTAACCTAACCTAACCTAACCTAACCTAACCTAACCTAACCTAACCTAACCTAACCTAACCTAACCTAACCTAACCTAACCTAACCTAACCTAACCTAACCTAACCTAACCTAACCTAACCTAACCTAACCTAACCTAACCTAACCTAACCTAACCTAACCTAACCTAACCTAACCTAACCTAACCTAACCTAACCTAACCTAACCTAACCTAACCTAACCTTTTTTTTTTTTTTTTTTTTTTTTTTTTTTTTTTTTTTTTTACGTGGGGAAATCCGTCATGGATACCACCGCGCTCGGGGAAGCACGGTGGTTATGTTGGACTGCACCAACTAAAACCCCACGGTGTTCCTTCTCTCTTTTGGTTTGCTGGGTGCAGGAACACTTTCGTACACTACTGCACCCAGCAAAAGCACCCGCTCCAAAGCAGGCCCAACTACCGGACTATTAGGAGTCCTTCACACACTTGAAGGCGCGCCAGGAACACGTGGCGCGCCTTCCAACTCGAGGACCTTTTCTCCTACGGACGACAGACTTCCCCGCGTCTATCGCCCGGAGGTCCTCATTAAGGAGGCAGGCGGCGGTCGTGCGCTTGCCTGCGCCCAGTTCTTCTACGGCGACTCGGGTGAACATCCACCGCTACCTCTCGTTCACGCTCCGCTGTCTCCTTTTCAGACATCACTGCCTCACAAAAGGAGACGGTGGCATTCCACGCTGTCTCGCTCCGAACCATCATTCGCATGATATTTCGGAGCGAGAGGTCACCGACTTCTGCATCGAGTGCACGGCGCTGCTCCGCCCAGGCTGGGCACTCCTCCAGTGTATGCTGCGCCGTGTCCTCGAGGCAGTCCTCGCAATGGCGGCAACCGGGCGTTTGCTCCCGACCTATCCGATGCAGATACTTACCGAAACAACCGTGTCCGGTAAGTATCTGCGTCAGCCGGAAGGTTAGGGCACCATGCTTCCGCCCCAACCAATCCTCTACTACAGGCCTCACCGCCTCTATAATGGCGTGCCCTGCGCTGGGGTGTTCCAGGCGCTCTTTCCACTCCGCCAAGAGAATCTGACGGAGCTGAGACCGACGCCGCGCATACACCCGCGGCAACGGTCGCCCGCCCCGTCCTCTCGCCTCCACTGTCCACTGGTACAGGGAGGCAAGAGTCTTCGCCTCGAGATCCCAAGGCGGAGATCCTGCAAGAAGGCTCGCCGCCTCGAAGGAGATCGTGCGGTATCCCCTTATTACCCTGACGGCCATCGCTCTCTGCGGTCTCCGCAGTATTGCGATGTTACGGGCCGTCAGGGTATCCGCCCACACCGGTGCCCCATAGAGGGCCATGGACCGCACGATCCCTGTGTAGAGCCTCCGACAGGAGGCTTCTGGACCGCCAAGATTGGGCAGCAAACGAGAAAGCGCTCCTGCCGCTCCCATTAACTTGGGAAGTAGGCGCTCGAAATGCGGCCCAAAGTCCCATCGGCTATCGAGGACGAGTCCCAGATATTTCATCGTCGACTCGATGCCGATTCGGACGCCTCCCACGACAATGTGAGATCCCGACGGTGGCGCACGTCGGGGGCCATGGAAAAATATCGCCTCCGACTTGTTGAGCGCCACCTCGAGCCCCAGACGCCGGATCCTCCCTACGACTTGTGACACCCCAGCTGTTGCCAACAACGTCGCCTGACGGTGCGTCTCTCCACGCGCCAAAACCAGCGTGTCGTCGGCGTAGCATATGACGCCGACGCCAGGGAGAAGCGCTCCACGCAGCACCCAATCGTAACCGATGTTCCACAGGAATGGTCCCAAGACAGACCCCTGTGGAACACCGCACGAGCACTCTCTCCGACCCCATCCGCTCCGACCCGGGTAGATGACCGCCCTGTCCGCTAGGTAAGTCCCGACTACAAGACGGAGGTAGTTCGGCACCCGATGGTATACGAGTGCTTCCCTAATACAGCTCCATGGCAAGGTGTTGAAGGCGTTCGCTATGTCGAGCGACACCGCCAACACCACCTCGCCATGGGAAACTGCTTCCGCCGTCAAGGCCCTCACGCGCATTATTGCGTCTACTGTGGAGCGCCCACGGCGAAAACCAAACTGGTTGTCCGCCAGGTCCGGCCCCACGCCCTCCAAGTGCTTGACGAGACGGTCCGATATGATTCTCTCAAAGAGTTTTGCCGTCTCGTCCAACAGCACAATGGGCCGGTACGCAGACGGAGAGTCCGCCGGGCGCCCCTCCTTTTTTAGCAGGACCAGCTTTCCGGCCCTCCAACGGAGTGGAAATTGGCCGCGCTCTAAGCACGCACTGAAGAGCCCCAACAATCGGGGCTCGAGAGCCTTCGAAGCCAGGACCACGGCACGGCCAGGTATGCCATCGGGTCCTGGGGCTGTGTTTTTGGCTCGAAGCCGTAGCACCGCTGCCCTCAGTTCTCCCGGGGACACCTCGGGCACATCGTCGTTGTTGTCCGCGTTGGGCAATGCAATAGGCGGAGCCATCGGTGGCGGATCATGTCCCACTGTGGATGGAAACAGAGTGCACACAACGTTTTCCAGGAGCTGCGGATCGATACTCTGAGTCAGCGGAGGCGCCGCGGCGCGAATTTTGCCTCTTACCATTCGGTAAGGGCGCCCCCATGGATCGGCGCTCAAAGTCTCCAACAGCTCCTCTCGGGCCCTGATTTTGGCCAATTTGATGGCATTTTGAAGGGCCCGCTTCGACTCCTTGTATGCCTCGTAGAGGTCCGCTTCTTCAGCTGTTTCCTGCTGGGTGCGGCGATGTCTCCTGCGATGCCTAGTGTACCGGCGCCTTGCAGCAACACACGCAGCACGCAATCTCGCAATGTCCTGCGACCACCAGTACACCTGGCGTCTGGCAGGAATGCGCAAGATACGCGGCATCGCCGCATCGCAAATATGTGATAGCGCCTCTCCAAACCACTCTGCCTCCTCATCCACGCTGGCAGGCCTGCTCGGTGCAGAGACCCAGGCCTGCACAATGGCTGCCTCCAATAGCGCCTCTTTATTTAGGCGTTTTAATGCCCAACGCGGACCGCTCTCTCTCAGGGCGGCACGGACGTGAACATCCGAAGCCGAGGGGGAGACATCGAACCGAATATACCGATGGTCCGATAACGTCTCCACCCCCTCCATGACGTGCCATCCTCGCACACGGTTTGCTACAGCGGGGCTAGCGAACGATATGTCCACTATAGACCCGCCCCGCTGACGCACGCACGTGTGAACAGAGCCTTGGTTGAGGAGAAGTAGACCCCGCTCCACAGCCCACTCCTCCAGAACCGTTCCCCGCACGTTTGTCGTTGGGGAACCCCAAGCCGAGGACTTAGCATTGAAGTCCCCAAGGACAAATACCGGGTTAGGACGACTTCTACCAACGACGGCGCCCAAATCCATTAGTAACTCCTCAAAGTCAGCGAGAGTGCCGTTGGGTGAGAAGTAAACTCCTGCGACCACCACCCCTCCAATCTTCGCCGATACGTACCCTCGTCCCCGAACAACACTTTCAAGAGAAGGCGATTCAGTGGTAGCCCGCAAAATCAGGGCCACCGTACCCGACAAATCGTCTACCCAATCGTCCCTTTGAGGGACGAAGTACGGTTCAGCGACGGCCGCGATGTTGATCGACCACTGCGCCATGCTCTGGAGGAGCAAATCCTGAGCTCTGGCGCAGTGGTTGATATTCGCTTGAAGGAAGCGGAGATGTGGAGCCATTATTAGGTGTCCATTTTCTCCGCCTCCTGAGCCTGAGATGTCGGAGGGTTGATCCCGGGCTTAGCCTTGCCTTTTTGTTTGGGCGCAGCACAGGTCTTGGTGCCCACCCGGTGATCCGCCGGCTTGTCTGCCGCCGCACACAAAACACAATGTGGCGTGTCTTTGCACAGACTGGCCTTATGCCCGGGCTTACCGCAGCGGAAACAGAGGTTGCTGCGGTCTAACCCCGAAGTGCATTGGGCACCAACATGCCCCTCCACCAGGCATCGGTAGCATCTCAGAGACTTGGGCTGCAGGAGCTTGACCTGCGCCGCCACCCAGCCTACCAAGAGCCGACCACCTTCGGCGAGTTTCTTGGCCGCTACGACGGGGCAGTTGACGACTGCTGTCCCCATCCCAGTGAAGCCCGACGTAATAGGGCTCGACTTCACTTGAGCCGGTAAGCACTCTCCGACCTTCGCGACGGCGGCCACCAGCTCCTCAGTACTTACCGAGTCGTCTAGACCCACTATGCGCAAATCTGCGCTTTTGGTGGGCCTAGACACCTTTACACCCACGGGCTCTAGCGTCGCCTTAAGCTTCTCTGCGAGAGCATCAGCCTGCGAGCCGCTGCTGGCTCCTGCAACCTCTAGCATGCGGGCACCAGTCATCGTCGTTTTACAGCGGATACCCGCAATGCCGAGCTCGCCGAGGTTAATTTCGGCCTTGGCTTTAGTCAGTACAGTGGCGTACGTGACTCCCTTCTCTTTTGCTTCGGGCTGCAGCGTGATAACAACAGCCGCAGACCGAGGGGCGCGCAACCGTGCCTGTTTCTTAGCATTCTTAAGACCCGCCTGCTTCGTCGCCTTTTTGGCCTTCCTGTCAGCCTTTTTAGCCTGCTTTTTGGCTCCCGCTGTCTGCCATTGACCCTCACTAGGCTGGGTGCCAGAAGTACCCTGCTGCTCTGCACCCGGCGTTGGTTCAGTCTGAGCAGCAGAGGTCTTCCCCTTGCCCTTTCCCTTGCCCTTTCGTGAAGTAGTGGCCTCAGGAGTCTTCTGGCTGGGCTGGCCGGAGGACTTTTGTGCGGCTGGAGCCTGCCGACTTTGCGAACCCGATGTACTCGGCTTTGCAGCCATCTCCGCAAATGAAGGCCCCGCAGCCCCTACCGACACCCTGTCCGCGGCCAATGGTGGGCGCAAAACCCGCCCCTCAATCACTGAAAAGCGGGAAGACAGGCTTGAGACTTCCTTCAGTAGCAGGCTGAACTGCTCCGAATGGTCCTCCTTTCGAGCAGGCTCAGCGGGGGCAGCCTCCTTCCTTTTCTCCTGCCGCATTTCCTGCAGGTCTGCCCACATCCTGTCCTGTTCCTGCCGAAGCTCCGCCATTTCTTTCATGAGCCGAGCGTTTTCCGCCTGCAACCGTTTGACCTCCTCCGTAGAGGTACGCCTCATCAGTACCTCTGCGGCTTCCTCAATTGCCGCAGCCGCTTCTTTAAGGGCCTTCTGGCACGTGCCCTTCAGGCCCTTTGAAACTTTGGCCACTTTCTTAATAGACTTGACGGCAAGATGAACTCTATTATTGAGTTCAGTTGCCGTCAAGTCCTCCGCCTCCATGTCATCTGACACCGCCGAGGAGGTTTCTGACAGCTGTCGCTCCCGACCAGAAATCATTTTTGCCGTCAATTCAGCAACCTCGCTGTTCTCGGCCTCCTCTCTTTCCGCCTGCTCTGCAGCACGTTTGGCAGCCTCTAGGTTCTTCCTGGCCTGCGCCAAACCAACGTACTTACCGCATGTAGGCGGCCTACCTCGCCCACGCTTGGCGGGACCGACCTTCGGTGCCGCCTCCATCTCATCGCCGCTGAGCGGCCTCTTCTTTCCCGCACTTATTGTGCTCTTAACACTCACGAGGCTCGCGTCTGAATCAGATCCAGACAAGTCGACCTCCCTCATCTCCGTCTCGTTCTTCTTGGTTGGGTTTTTATATTTAAAGGATTCCATGTAGTTCCCACGAGTAGAACGGAAATAACCTCGACCCGGGCAGAGCCGTAATTACCCGGGAAGGTGTAAATTTGTAACCCATCCAGGGGGTCCACAGGTACCCTGACTGGGGGTGCGCTAGAGACTGATGCCCCTCTGAGGTGAGGGACAGAATCCGTCAGCCATTCATCTCCTCGCCGCGCACCAGAACTTGAGATTCGGATAATTTTTTATAGAGGTTTATTCCTCGCAGTCCGGGCGGTTAAGCCAAGACCCTCGGTCCCTCGTCAGGTGAGAGACGTGACCGTCACCCGACACACCTACAGGGATTACGATTTGGTGGCGAGGACCACGCAGGACTAGTTCCCACGCAGCCCGCTCGGAGGCAGGGTAAGTGCACACCGAGCTCGCCTCAGGAGTCCTCCCCTCCAGAGGATTCCCCCTCCGGTGATTTTTTATAGAGGTTTTCCTTCCTCGCAGCCCCACGCTCAGTGCGTGGGGCCCCCGGTCCGCTCAGTGCGGATTACGGGTTGCCCGACGGTGGCCGAAGCCAGCGCCCACCGGCCATAAAGACCGGCGGACCCGCCGCGCGGGGCGTCGCCACCCCCTCTGGTAATTTTTTAATGAGGTTTTCTTCCTCACGGCCCGAAAGCCTCCCCCCCATTGTCGCCGCCCGGAGTCTCACACAGTCCACTCTGCTGAGCAGAGAAGTACCAGGAGCCTCCAAGCGGCAACCCCCTGCTGGTTTTGGTCCGCGCCGGGTTTCCCCGGTACCTCCCATATCTGGGAGGCGTTCCCCTATCCGCCAGTCGGGGGACGCGCCCGATGGAGGACCAGCAACCCCACACGGGAACCTAACCTAACCTAACCTAACCTAACCTAACCTAACCTAACCTAACCTAACCTAACCTAACCTAACCTAACCTAACCTAACCTAACCACAGACTGGTCCGATCAAACGTGGCTTATTGCTAAGGGCTCCCCAGCCGTTCTACAGCCGAGCATAGCCAATGAACAAGGAAGCAAATATAAAATAATCCAGGCTAATTTGCAGAGGAGCAAACTCGCCTTCCAAGAGCTACTTTTAGAGGCAAAGAAAAAGGGAAACAGCTTCGCCCTCGTTCAGGAACCATATGTGGGTGCAAAAGGAGAGATAACGCAAACAGTTGGCTTTAGGGTCATTCAACGACTGCAAAATAGAACAAAGCCGGTCAAGGCAGCTATAATTGTATTTGACGATGACTTGCAGATTGTTGAGTGCCCTACAGCCACCACAGAAAATATAGCAGTTGCGATCTTGAAATCGAGCAATTTTGAGTTAGGAATAGTCTCAACATATTTTGAGGACAGCCTCCCCGTGGACCCATACTTATCTGAACTGAAAACTATTGTTAAAAATTTAAAATTAAGAAATATAATAATTGGCGGTGATTTTAATGCATGGAGTCCATGGTGGGGCAGTGCCTCTGAAGACTATCGAGGTAAAGAGGTACTCGGGGCACTAGTGGAAATGAACCTACATATCCTGAACGAAGGGACAGCTCCAACTTTCTTTACCATAAGAAACGGAAGAGAGTTCAAAAGTATAGTAGACATTACAGCTTGCAGCGAAGACCTCATAGCTTTTATCGAAGACTGGAAAGTAGAAGACGGTATGACCAGTTCGGATCATAACGCCATCAAATTTACAATTAAAACTAAAAGTAAAACCGAAAAACGCTTAGTAAAATCTACAAGAATCTACAATACTAAAAAAGCAAACTGGGAAAAATTTAGGCATGCATTAGGAAAAGAATTTAGCACTAATAAAATCACTACAATAGAGATTGGGGAAATAAAATCAAAAGAAAATCTAGATGGATTAGTAAATAAATATATAAAAAGCGTAAAAGCATCATGTGAGCAAGCAATACCAATAATAAAAAATAATAAAAAGATACACTTACCTTGGTGGAACGCCGAACTGGAGAAGCTGAAGAGAGACACGATGACAAGGAAGCGTAGAATCCGCTGCGCCGCACCCCGACGAAGACAACTCGTAGTAGATGAGTACCTGAAAGCAAAAGAAAAATATGAGGAGGAAGCTGTAAAAGCACAAATTATGAGTTGGAAGGAGTTTTGCTGCACCCAAACTAAAGAGAGTGTATGGGATGGCATATATCGCGTAATAAGGCGTACCTCTAACGTGTACGAAGACCAACCGCTCGTGAAAGATGGAATCCTGTTAACCCCAGAAGAATCAGTTCAATTATTGGCAAATACATTCTTCCCACCAGATTTAACAATAGAAGATAACCAGAAACACACCGAAATGAGAAACAAATCTAAAAATACCGATAAAAAATTGCAAAATGACATACAGGATCCACCGTTCACGAGAGAGGAACTCGTGCACGTAACTAACACATTCAACCCAAAGAAGGCTCCTGGACCAGACGGGCTCACTTCCGACATTTGCGCGCAAGCCATACTGTTCAACACAGAGGTATTCCTGGCGATAGTAAATAAGTGCCTTGAGATACATCACTTTCCAGTATTGTGGAAGGAAGCCATAATAGTAGTCCTACGGAAACCCGGGAAGTCCGATTACAATCACGTAAAATCGTACCGACCGATAGGACTACTATCAATATTCGGAAAAATACTAGAGAAGTTGATGGTGCGTAGACTCAGATGGTACTTATTGCCGAAATCAAACCCTAAGCAGTATGGCTTTGTGCCTCAACGCAGCACCGAGGACTCCCTCTGTGATCTGGTGCAACACATTAAAACCAATTTGGTAAACAAATTGATTAATGTCGTTGTATCACTGGATATAGAGGGGGCCTTCGATGGTGCGTGGTGGCCTGCAATAAAGTGTCGGTTAGTGGAGAAGGGCTGCCCGCAAAATATACGCACACTGGTCTCGAGCTACCTGGAGGACAGACAGGTGCGTGTTCGTTACGCCGACCAAGAATATAGAACCAGGACAGAAAAAGGATGTGTTCAGGGCTCAATTGCAGGGCCCACGTTCTGGAATGTGCTCCTGGACCCTTTGCTGGATGGCATTGAGAAGATGGGCTCATACTGCCAGGCGTTCGCTGACGACGTCGTGCTGGTGTTCTCCGGGCATTCGGTCAACAAAATAGAGGCAGAGGCGTCACGAGTCCTCGGCTATGTGTATGAATGGGGTGTACAAAACAAACTGAAATTCGCACCGCACAAAACCAGCGCAATGCTGGTTACCAAGAAATTAAAATATGACACCCCATGCATACGCATGGCCGGGACGACGATCGGCCTCGTTGATGAAATTAAAGTCTTGGGGCTGACTATAGACAGCAAATTGACATTCAACAGCCATGTCAAAAACATTTGCACAAAGGCGCTAAACATCTATAAGCCGCTGTCTAGGTCAGCCAAGATAAACTGGGGCCTGAACTCGGAGATCGTCAGGACGATTTACGTCTCAGTGATAGAGCCGATAGTGCTGTATGCAGCTAGTGTCTGGGCTCCAGCCGCGGAGAAGTTGACCGTGCAAAAACACCTAAACGCAGTGCAAAGAGGGTTCGCCCAAAAAATCATAAAAGCGTACCGCACAGTGTCCCTCACCGCGGCTCTAGCCCTGGCTAGGCTCATTCCCTTGGATTTGAGGGTCAAAGAAGTGGCAAAGCTTTATGCAGCAAAGCGTGGGATACCACAAAACATTATAGGAGACAGAATAGCTGAAACCAAAAAATCCTTTCTATGCGCACCTCATCCAGCGCATCAAATAAATATCAGCTATGACAAGTTGAGTGACATGAGCGAAATCACCATTGGGGAGAGCGACTTGGAAGACTTAAAAATCTTTACAGATGGTAGCAAGATTGGTGGCAAGGTGGGCGCAGCCTTGACGTGCTGGAGAGACGGTAGAGAAGTCAGCTATAAAAAATTCCTCTTGGAGCCGTATTGCTCCGTTTATCAGGCTGAACTATACGCGCTCTACCGTGCCACCGAAATTGCTATCCAATCCAAATATAAACGTATAAACATATATAGCGACTCAAGGGCATCTTTAGATACCATCAAAAACATAGACTCATACCATCCGTTGGCTTTTGAAATTAGGCAAAATTTAATAAAACTAAAAATTGATCAAAAAATAATAAAAATCTTCTGGATTAGGGCACACGTTGGAGTCGAGGGCAATGAAAGAGCAGATGTCCTAGCTAAAGAAGCAGCCTTGAACAAAAAGACGGCTCCCGACTACGACGCGTGTCCTATATCGTTTATAAAAAGGAATATAAGACTAGAATCCATAAAAATTTGGCAAGAAAGATATGCAAATAGCGAAAATGCGTCAGTCACTAAGTTGTTCTTCCCGAAGGTCGAGGACGCAAATGTCGTCCTACGAAAAATAAAACTGTCACCAGTATTGGTTCAAGTTTTCACTGGGCATGGGGGCTTTAAGGAATACCTCAACCGGTTCAAACTTAGAGAAACTCCTGAATGTGAATGCGACCCGGCTGAAGTAGAATCTGTCATACACCTCTTAACAGAATGTCCTATTTTCTGCTACAAAAGATTTAACTTATCGCAATATTTAGACCAAGAAATAGAAAAGAATACAATACATAGAATCATAAATAATAAATACACTAGAGATAAATTTTTAAAATATTGTGAGGACATAGCGAAAATAGTGATAAAGAAAAACAAAGACAATTAATAATTAAAGTTATTATTAGTATATTATATATCTGTGATAAAGATCTAGTGTATGTTATATATTAGTAGAATATATTAACTTACATAGATAAACATTAATAGATGTATAATATAATAAGAATAAAAATAATAATAAACCAACAATTATAAAATTAAATGTATTACTAAGGTCTCCGTTTTATTACGGAGGGTGCAGCTTTTCTCCGTAGAGGGGATAAAAAAAAAAAAAAAAAAAAAAAAACCTAACCTAACCTAACCTAACCTAACCTAACCTAACCTAACCTAACCTAACCTAACCTAACCTAACCTAACCTAACCTAACCTAACCTAACCTAACCTAACCTAACCTAACCTAACCTAACCTAACCTAACCTAACCTAACCTAACCTAACCTAACCTAACCTAACCTAACCTAACCTAACATATTAAATGAAGGAAGAGAACCCACATTTTTCACTACTAGGAATGGGAGAATATATAAAAGTATTGTTGACATCACGGCTTGCAGCCAGGATTTGCTCGATAAAGTGAATGACTGGAAAGTTGACGTAGGTGTTACTAGCTCCGACCACAACGCAATTGTATTCAGAATAAATTTAAAACAGTTTGAAACAAGAAAGCCAACAAAAACAACTCGTAAATACAATACTAAAAAAGCAAAATGGAATATCTTTACGCAAAATTTTAGGAAAGAATTAGAAAATCATAATATTAACATAGTGGAAATAAATAAAATTAAAACAGAGGGTCAATTAGAAGAAGTAGTACAAAAGTTTACAGAAAGCATAGAAAAAGCATGCAAAATAGCAATACCTGAAATTAGTAATAAAACAAAAATAAACTTACCTTGGTGGACACCGGAGCTCGAAGACCTGAAGAGACGGATGATAACGAAGAAGCGACGAATCCGCTGCGCTGCACCCCGAAGAAAACAGTACGTGGTTGAAGAGTACCTGCAAGCAAAGAAAATATATGAGGAACAAACTAAAATGGCTCAAACAAAAAGTTGGAAGGAGTTCTGCGGTACACAGGACCGTGAAAGTTTCTGGGATGGAATTTATCGTGTAATACGTAATTCATCTAAACGATACGAGGACCAGCCACTCTCCAGAAACGGAGAGGTCCTGAGTCCCGCAGACTCAGCAAAACTTCTGGCTGAAACGTTCTTCCCGGTAGACACTGAAAAGGAAGACAATCAGGAACACCGACAAATTAGAGAACGAGCTAAAAATAGTGATAATTCAGAAAAAGAAGAAAAGCAGGACCCACTATTTACTAGCGAAGAGCTAAAATATGTCGTTGAGTCATTTAATCCAAAGAAGGCACCTGGACGCGATGGCTTCACAGCTGATATTTGCGCCGCCTCCGTCCAGTCGAGCGGTGACGTGTTTCTTGGTGTCGTCAACAAGTGTCTCGAACTCTCATACTTTCCGAGAATATGGAAGGAGGCTACAATAATTGTCCTGCGCAAACCATCCAAACCGGACTATAGCTCGGCGAAAGCGTATAGACCAATTGGCCTGCTGTCTATCCACGGGAAAATCTTGGAAAAACTTCTAATTAGAAGAATTCGTTGGCACTTGTCGCTTAAATTAAACCCGAGACAATATGGCTTTGTCCCACAGCGAAGTACGGAGGACTCCCTCTACGACTTAATCCAGCACGTTAAAGATAATATTAACAAAAAGCTTATAAATGTTATAGTGTCGTTGGATATTGAGGGAGCCTTCGACAGCGCGTGGTGGCCGGCAATAAAATGCCGTTTGGAGGACAAAAAATGCCCCCTAAACCTACGCAAATTGGTCAGTAGCTACCTGAAAGACCGGAAGGTCAATGTTCGGTATGCTGGCAAAGAAATTACAACCGATACCAACAAGGGTTGTATACAGGGTTCAATTAGTGGCCCTACCTTTTGGAACATTTTGCTGGATCCTCTGCTGGACAAGGTCGAGGGTATGGGCATACACTGTCAAGCTTTCGCAGATGATATCGTTCTGGTGATTTCTGGTAGAACAATAGAAAAAATAGAGCAACAAACAATTGAGGTGCTCGACCGTGTGTATGAGTGGGGTGTCAGTAATAAACTCAAGTTTGCTCCACATAAAACACAAGCAATAGTGGTCACTAGGAAACTTAAGTATAACAACCCACGCATCCACATGGGGGGCACCTCAATTGAAATTGTTGACGAGATCAAAATTTTAGGCCTAATAATAGATAAAAAATTAACCTTTAACAGTCATATTAGATATATTTGTCAAAAAGCACTTAACATATATAAGCCATTGGCACGTACTGCAAAAATAAAATGGGGACTTAATCCAGAAATCATCAGAACGATATACGTATCGGTAATTGAGCCGATTATTTTGTATGCGGCTAGCGTGTGGGCACCAGCAGCAAATAAATTGATGACGCAAAAACAGCTCAACACTGTGCAGAGAGGCTTTGCCCAAAAGATCATAAAGGCTTACAGAACAACCTCACTCACGGCAGCGCTGACACTTGCTGGATTGATTCCACTCGATCTACGAGTTCATGAAAACGCTCGCATCTATGAGGCCAAACGAGGGAAATCACGGGACTTCATAGAAGACAGAGATATAGAAGAGCGCAAATGTTATCTCTTTGCACCACATCCGGTAACTGAAGAGACCTTCGATTTTGAATGCCTGGACGAACACGAGCTTGGAAGCGGTATGGAGCGTAAAACAGCAGCAGTTGAAATGTTTACAGACGGAAGTAAAATTGATGGTAAAGTAGGTGCTGCTTTGACTATCTGGAAAGACGCAACCGAAATAGAGTATAGGAAGTTTCGGCTTGCGTCTTACTGTACAGTTTTTCAAGCCGAAATGTATGCACTCTACCGAGCCACGGAAATAAGCATCAATCGTAAAGAAGCCTCTGTAAACATTTCAAGTGACTCCAGATCTTCACTCGAAATTATAAAAAAGCCCAATACATTCCAGCCGCTAGCGTTTGCCATAAGAAAAAATTTACATACGCTGAAGCAGCAAGGAAAAGATATTCGCCTCTTTTGGATTAGAGCTCACGTAGGGACAGTTGGCAATGAAAGAGCTGACTTCCTAGCAAAGGAAGCTGCCAGGAGTAAGAAGTCAGCTCCGGATTACGATAAATGTCCCATCTCTTTCATAAAACGTGAAATACGGAAGGAATCTGTCGAAAAATGGGAACATAGATACAGTAATAGTTCGAATGCTGCAGTCACCAAACTATTTTTCCCAAGTGTTAAAAAGGCGTTCAAAATAATAAAGAAAATCAAACTCACGCCTGAATTGGTGCAGATTCTAACAGGTCATGGTGGCTTTGGGTACTATCTCAATAGATTTAAATGCAAAGACAGCCCAGTTTGTGACTGTGATAATCAGACAGAACAAACCGTCACGCATATATTAACAGAATGTCCGATATACAGTAGAAGTAGGTATGATACTGAAATGTATATCGACAAAAAAATATGCGTTGAAAATCTATGTGAGATAGTAGCCAAAGACCAAACCAGAGACAGATTTCTAGCTTATTGCGAGAAAATTACAAAATCTGTTAATTATAAAAACAAGACGTAAATCGTAGATGGGCGGTATAGATTTAAAGTATAGTTTATATTATAATAATATAACAAGCTACTTAAATAAAAACAGCCCACCTACGACTTAGGTATATAATTAGTAATAAATAAGGCGTCAAAACAAACAAATGTAAAAAAGGTCTCCGACTACCAAGTCGGGGGAAGCCGGACTGTTTGGGAAAGTTTACACCCCAAACATATAAAAAAAAAAAAAAAAAAAAAAACCTAACCTAACCTAACCTAACCTAACCTAACCTAACCTAACCTAACCTAACCTAACCTAACCTAACCTAACCTAACCTAACCTAACCTAACCTAACCTAACCTAACCTAACCTAACCTAACCTAACCTAACCTAACCTAACCTAACCTAACCTAACCTAACCTAACCTAACCTAACCTAACCTAACCTAACCTAACCTAACCTAACCTAACCTAACCTAACCTAACCTAACCTAACCTAACCTAACCTAACCTAACCTAACCTAACCTAACCTAACCTAACCTAACCTAACCTAACCTAACCTAACCTAACCTAACCTAACCTAACCTAACCTAACCTAACCTAACCTAACCTAACCTAACCTAACCTAACCTAACCTAACCTAACCTAACCTAACCTAACCTAACCTAACCTAACCTAACCTAACCTAACCTAACCTAACCTAACCTAACCTAACCTAACCTAACCTAACCTAACCTAACCTAACCTAACCTAACCTAACCTAACCTAACCTAACCTAACCTAACCTAACCTAACCTAACCTAACCTAACCTAACCTAACCTAACCTAACCTAACCTAACCTAACCTAACCTAACCTAACCTAACCTAACCTAACCTAACCTAACCTAACCTAACCTAACCTAACCTAACCTAACCTAACCTAACCTAACCTAACCTAACCTAACCTAACCTAACCTAACCTAACCTAACCTAACCTAACCTAACCTAACCTAACCTAACCTAACCTAACCTAACCTAACCTAACCTAACCTAACCTAACCTAACCTAACCTAACCTAACCTAACCTAACCTAACCTAACCTAACCTAACCTAACCTAACCTAACCTAACCTAACCTAACCTAACCTAACCTAACCTAACCTAACCTAACCTAACCTAACCTAACCTAACCTAACCTAACCTAACCTAACCTAACCTAACCTAACCTAACCTAACCTAACCTAACCTAACCTAACCTAACCTAACCTAACCTAACCTAACCTAACCTAACCTAACCTAACCTAACCTAACCTAACCTAACCTAACCTAACCTAACCTAACCTAACCTAACCTAACCTAACCTAACCTAACCTAACCTAACCTAACCTAACCTAACCTAACCTAACCTAACCTAACCTAACCTAACCTAACCTAACCTAACCTAACCTAACCTAACCTAACCTAACCTAACCTAACCTAACCTAACCTAACCTAACCTAACCTAACCTAACCTAACCTAACCTAACCTAACCTAACCTAACCTAACCTAACCTAACCTAACCTAACCTAACCTAACCTAACCTAACCTACCTACCTACCTACCTACCTACCTACCTACCTACCTACCTACCTACCTACCTACCTACCTACCTACCTACCTACCTACCTACCTACCTACCTACCTACCTACCTACCTACCTACCTACCTACCTACCTACCTACCTACCTACCTACCTACCTACCTACCTACCTACCTACCTACCTACCTACCTACCTACCTACCTACCTACCTACCTACCTACCTACCTACCTACCTACCTACCTACCTACCTACCTACCTACCTACCTACCTACCTACCTACCTACCTACCTACCTACCTACCTACCTACCTACCTACCTACCTACCTACCTACCTACCTACCTACCTACCTACCTACCTACCTACCTACCTACCTACCTACCTACCTACCTACCTACCTACCTACCTACCTACCTACCTACCTACCTACCTACCTACCTACCTACCTACCTACCTACCTACCTACCTACCTACCTACCTACCTACCTACCTACCTACCTACCTACCTACCTACCTACCTACCTACCTACCTACCTACCTACCTACCTACCTACCTACCTACCTACCTACCTACCTACCTACCTACCTACCTACCTACCTACCTACCTACCTACCTACCTACCTACCTACCTACCTACCTACCTACCTACCTACCTACCTACCTACCTACCTACCTACCTACCTACCTACCTACCTACCTACCTACCTACCTACCTACCTACCTACCTACCTACCTACCTACCTACCTACCTACCTACCTACCTACCTACCTACCTACCTACCTACCTACCTACCTACCTACCTACCTACCTACCTACCTACCTACCTACCTACCTACCTACCTACCTACCTACCTACCTACCTACCTACCTACCTACCTACCTACCTACCTACCTACCTACCTACCTACCTACCTACCTACCTACCTACCTACCTACCTACCTACCTACCTACCTACCTACCTACCTACCTACCTACCTACCTACCTACCTACCTACCTACCTACCTACCTACCTACCTACCTACCTACCTACCTACCTACCTACCTACCTACCTACCTACCTACCTACCTACCTACCTACCTACCTACCTACCTACCTACCTACCTACCTACCTACCTACCTACCTACCTACCTACCTACCTACCTACCTACCTACCTACCTACCTACCTACCTACCTACCTACCTACCTACCTACCTACCTACCTACCTACCTACCTACCTACCTACCTACCTACCTACCTACCTACCTACCTACCTACCTACCTACCTACCTACCTACCTACCTACCTACCTACCTACCTACCTACCTACCTACCTACCTACCTACCTACCTACCTACCTACCTACCTACCTACCTACCTACCTACCTACCTACCTACCTACCTACCTACCTACCTACCTACCTACCTACCTACCTACCTACCTACCTACCTACCTACCTACCTACCTACCTACCTACCTACCTACCTACCTACCTACCTACCTACCTACCTACCTACCTACCTACCTACCTACCTACCTACCTACCTACCTACCTACCTACCTACCTACCTACCTACCTACCTACCTACCTACCTACCTACCTACCTACCTACCTACCTACCTACCTACCTACCTACCTACCTACCTACCTACCTACCTACCTACCTACCTACCTACCTACCTACCTACCTACCTACCTACCTACCTACCTACCTACCTACCTACCTACCTACCTACCTACCTACCTACCTACCTACCTACCTACCTACCTACCTACCTACCTACCTACCTACCTACCTACCTACCTACCTACCTACCTACCTACCTACCTACCTACCTACCTACCTACCTACCTACCTACCTACCTACCTACCTACCTACCTACCTACCTACCTACCTACCTACCTACCTACCTACCTACCTACCTACCTACCTACCTACCTACCTACCTACCTACCTACCTACCTACCTACCTACCTACCTACCTACCTACCTACCTACCTACCTACCTACCTACCTACCTACCTACCTACCTACCTACCTACCTACCTACCTACCTACCTACCTACCTACCTACCTACCTACCTACCTACCTACCTACCTACCTACCTACCTACCTACCTACCTACCTACCTACCTACCTACCTACCTACCTACCTACCTACCTACCTACCTACCTACCTACCTACCTACCTACCTACCTACCTACCTACCTACCTACCTACCTACCTACCTACCTACCTACCTACCTACCTACCTACCTACCTACCTACCTACCTACCTACCTACCTACCTACCTACCTACCTACCTACCTACCTACCTACCTACCTACCTACCTACCTACCTACCTACCTACCTACCTACCTACCTACCTACCTACCTACCTACCTACCTACCTACCTACCTACCTACCTACCTACCTACCTACCTACCTACCTACCTACCTACCTACCTACCTACCTACCTACCTACCTACCTACCTACCTACCTACCTACCTACCTACCTACCTACCTACCTACCTACCTACCTACCTACCTACCTACCTACCTACCTACCTACCTACCTACCTACCTACCTACCTACCTACCTACCTACCTACCTACCTACCTACCTACCTACCTACCTACCTACCTACCTACCTACCTACCTACCTACCTACCTACCTACCTACCTACCTACCTACCTACCTACCTACCTACCTACCTACCTACCTACCTACCTACCTACCTACCTACCTACCTACCTACCTACCTACCTACCTACCTACCTTAAGCATTCTACTTTATATCGTCTGTGTGTGTGTGTGTGTGTGTGTGTGTGTGTCTGTCTGTCTGTCTGTCTGTCCGTCTGTTCCCCTGTAGCGCTCAGCTCAAACGGGTGAACTGATTTGAATGCGTTTTTTTTTTTGAAAGGTGAATTAATCGAGAGTGTTGTTAGCTATGTTTGATGAAAATCGATCCAAGATGGCCGCCGCTACAAAATGGTGGATTACATATTTTTTCACAACTCCCTTAATATGGGTATCAAATGAAAGGGCTTGACTAGTAGAATAGCATTATACAAATCCAAAGATGGCTGCCGCCACAAAATGGCGAATGTCGGGGGTTTTTTAAATTTTTAATTTATACTTGTAAAATTAGTTTCGGATAAGAATAACAGATGGCACCACTAGCTCCTTGCCCCGCGCATTTGCCCACTAAATTATTATTAAATTATTAAGCGTAGTCGGGTTTTAGTTCACGAACTTGTATTTAGTAGAAGATGTATTAAATAAATTATTTTATTATGAGTATAATATGTATAAAATTTAAAAAATGGGGTATAAATTATATTTAATAACGTATCTTCTTCTTTCTTGGTTATGGAAAATCTTTTTTCTATATCCTGTAACGTACCTACTTAACTTTAAATGTATAGTACTAACTACTACTACTATAGAAAAGTATTGAGCAAACTTAAAGAGACACAGATGAAAGACTACATTGCGATTACGCAAATAATAGAATAACTATGATAATTAAAATTATTATAATTATTATAAAATTTCTTTTTCCCTAATTTAGTGTCATGTCCTTACAGTAGCAATACACACACACACTCACAGGGGCGTCAAAAATGCTTGTCATACATTATAGTACGAGACGAGCACATCCATTGATTATTAATTTATCAATGAGAATTTCCCCCCGTCCCTCGTCCCGCAGATCATGGGAGAGCCAAGTTAATGGCGGTCTTACTATAAGTTTAATGCCACCAAAACGCAAGCGTGTTTATTCACTGCAAAAAAGAGCCCTTTTACCTTGTGTTTTGGCTGTCCTGCGGCACCCTCAAAAGAGGGCGGACTCGGGGCCCACAGCGAGACCGAACTCCGGTGCCGTAGGCAAGCTGGCCGGGTCCGTAAGCGAGGACCGGCCCGCAAATAAAGAGGGTCGACTACGCAACCTGGGGGCTGCTGTGCAAGCTTACACGCTAGGACTGACCTTGAAGCAGCGGAGAAGTGCAGGCGAGGATGGTAGTTGGTTCTAATGTTGGAGTGCGTGTAATGAGGTGGGTGTGTCTGGTGCGTGTGTATGATGTGTAAGAACCAACAAATGAACGCCTTGCTGGGGTCTCTTGAGCGACGCCAAGCACGAGGTGGTCACTCCCGCCGATCTCCTTTGCAGGTCCACACAAGGGAGTTCACAAACAGTCCATAGGTGAATATACCGGTTTCACTAGCTAATAGTTAACGAAAAACAAGGGCCAGATCTCGTAAAATGAGTCAAACTGGACGCGTTAATACGGAAGGGTTGGTATTTGCCGCGCGGATCGCACCTTACAACTAACGTAAACGAAGCCACTTGGCCGGTCGGGGGCCGGCGCGCGGGAGGGCGGGGAACCTCACGCGTCTATCGCACCACTCGGGGTTCAAAACCGCGCGAAATTTAAACCCGGCCGCGATCTGGCCCGAACACCTTGGCTCCTACTTTCCAAAGTGTATCCGTTCCGATTGGTGACCATATTGAACTTCTGGGTATTGACATCTCACCCAAACTCAATTTCGGGAAATGCATCGAGTTGAAGGCCAAAACAGCTGCCAAAAAACTTGGTATCCTGAACAAGGTGAAACGGTACTTCACACCTGCACAGCGCCTCACTCAAATCCGGTCAGGCATGGAGTACTGCTGCCACCTTTGGGACGGCTCTGCCAAATACCAACTCGACGCATTAGACTCGGTTGATCGCCGCGCCCGTAGAATTATAGGCGATCGGTCACTAACCCAGGCGAAATTGCTAAGTTTACAGCACCGGCGCAATGTCGCCTGTCTATCGGTCTTTTATCGGATATACTTTGGAGAGTGTGCTCAGGAACTATTTAACCTGGTTCCTCCTTCACCATTTCACCACAGAACAGCGAGAAGTCGTGAACGTTGGCATCCCTATGTGGTTGACGTTCAGTCTGCCCGCACGAAGCGCTTTCGATCAACGTTTTTGATACGAACCGCTAGGGTGTGGAACGCCCTTCCGGCGTCCGTGTTTCCCGCCTCGTTCAACTTAAGTGCCTTCAAAACAAGAGTGAATAGGCATTTTCTAGGCAAGCGCGTTCCAACTTAGACCTCATCATTGCTCTCCAGGCATGATTGTCGTCAAGCGTAAGCCTATCATACAATAAAAATAAAAAAATTGCAAAACATTCACAGTTACAATAAAAAGTGTGAATTACACGATAGGCAATTAAGAAATAGAAATAGACTCGTGATTAAACATTTCTGTGGTGGTGTCGTGTGGTGCGGGTTGTTACGTTCCCTCAAATATGGTTGAGCGAAGCAATGGCTGGATCATGCGTCATGCTCGTGAACGGGTGTCGCCGTCGGAAATGGGGCTACTTTTGTCTGCCCTTTTTAACGTGTAGAATTGTAAGCACCATTCCGAACCAGTGGTAGATTCATTTGTCGATTCAAAAGCACTTGTAAAAGTTTATCTGAATAAAAAATATGTCTTAGACTTGCCTTTACACAAGTTTAAGAACTCTTTTAAAAGTATGCTCATAAAAAAAGCTTATTATACAATTGAATATTATATAAACGATAAAAAAGCTTGGATTTATCTCGTTCCAGCAATGCGCGAGACGGCATTTCAATCATGTACATTAATAATAATAATTGTTATAATGTTATTTTAAAAAAAAAAGAGCAACAGCCGAGTTTCTTGCAGGTTCTTCTCGGCTGGAACTGCATTCCGAACCTGTGGTAGATTCAATTGACGATTCAAAAGTACTTGTAAAAGTTTATTTGAATAAAAAACTTTTCTATTCTATTCTATTCTATTCTAATGTTTCTCACAGATTCGAGTTTGTGGCAAGATATTCAATTATCCAAAAAAAAGCGCCTAGGTACCTATTACTCGACCAATGGCACCTGATTTGTATGCGGCCCCCTATACTCTAGGTGCCTAGTTGGCTTGGTCGAGTAGGTAGTAAGTACGTAGTTTTCTAAAACAATAACAACAGGTGCTATAGGTTAGCTTTACAGGTGTAGTCGATAGTAGGTATTCTCACGGCTTTAATAATACCGTTAAAACTTCTATCTATAAGTAAGTACTCGGTTCGATGGCCGAACCCTAATTTTTTCTAAAGCAAAAGTAGCCTGAGTTACTTACTTCATCGGGCCCTACTTACTTGTGGACTTCAGGAAGTGCTAGAGGAAATTTATCAGCAGAGAGATTGGCATCGCGAGTCGCGACAAAGCTGAGTGTGGCATGTGGATGCCGTGGATGCCGTCAAGGTTCAAATTAGGGGTTTGCACAGACGCGACATTTCGAATATTACCAAAATACCCAACGCCCACTACCCCCAGTGCCCAAACCGCAGCCTGTCCATTCCGTCGTAGTGGCGTCAGTGGGTGCTCCCGACACAAGGCGACACGAATCAGGACGTATTGAATAACATAAGAACGGCAGACAGCGCCGACACCTCTGGCAGACGAGTCCACAGGCTGGGAAAAGTGAAAATCAGAAATAGGCTTACATTCACTCTCATTGTGTGTGCAATGTGCATGACGCATGTTCCTCACAAGATTGTATCAAAAGTGTCTGACAGACAGACTGACGCGGTGCAGATGACAGACAGACTGACGCGGTGCAGATGACAGACAGACTGACGCGGTGCAGATGACAGACAGACTGACGCGGTGCAGATGACAGACAGACTGACGCGGTGCTGATGACAGACAGACGCGGTGCAGATGACAGACAGACTGACGCGGTGCAGATGTACGTACGCGAGGGCGAGGCGACTCGGAATCATCTTTCTTCACTGTTCTTTTCCGTCTTGTACTTACACCTCGAGAGAATAATCACACTGGATCAAAGAATACTAGTACAAGCTATTATGTTACTCTGAGAAGGACAACGCTTCATAATATAGCGTTGTGTTCACAGAAATCCTAATAATAAGGCACTAGAAATGCTGATTACGCTAGACTTTGTCGCGTAAGCGAACAGATACAAAGATGTGTGAGGTAAGCGAACGATGCGACGCACTAGCAACCTTATCGCGCAAATCCTATGGCTTAATTTTGTCTGCACAGCATTGAGCGTAAATGTTTTTGTGCGCGATGCGTTAAACTATGTTTGTGTTTGTAGTAAGGCGGGCGGCGGCGACATGCATTCTGTAAAGCAGCGGTTCCCAAAAGGTGTTCCGCGGAACCCTGAGGTTCCGTGAAAGACCCTCAGGGGTTCCGCGAAAATTCAAGATTTCCATATTGTAAATCGTTTCACTTGTGATAATATTAAATTGACGTAATTTATTATTCATTTTCAATCAACTTGTTTTAAAATATTGCATTCCAAAATTCCATTTAGGCGCCATGTAGGTAGGTAGGTACGCTGTGCGTGTCACGTGTCGCGTCGCCCGGTCGCGCCGCTCGTCGTCCTCCCACCGCCCGCGCCGCTCGTCGTCCTCCCACCGCCCGCGCCGTTCGTCGCTCTCCCGCCGCCCGCGGCATACCGCGGCAGCTTGCGACCATTCAGTTGAGTCAATACGATTACTAGGACTGCACGTGATCAAGTTTTTGATACCAAATTTTAAAACTCGAAAATAAGCTAAGAATAAATTCCGTACCTAGATAGTGATTGTTTATAGTTTTACGAGCACTGTTTTAAGCAGGTATGTTTTTATTATTTTTACGTATTATAATGATAAATCAAATGCTACTTATAATAGTTCCACAAAAACAGGTCGTTTTTGCCTAAAATATTGCTGTGTTTTACTTACAGTTCACGATGGATAAATGGCTAAAACCTGGGATTGCTAAGGGGAAACGTGGTGCTAGCTTTGTGGACAGTAATGTTAATACTTATCAATCTAATCAAGCTTTTGACCAAGTCTCATCTTCACCAGAAGGAGAGACAATTGAAAAAAAAACGGAAATTACCAGTGGTGCTAGTTGTTCAGTAAGAACTTAATTCTATTTTTTATAATTTATTTCAATTTGTTAAAGTTACACGTATGTGTCCGCGCTTATACGAACTGTTTTTTATTGCATTTTTTTTTCAGGGTATTGGTACGGAAGACACTTTTGTTGAACAAAATCAGCAAAACACAGTGATACCATCTACTACCGACCATACTGAACGTCAAGCGGGAATATCTTCAAAAAAGAGAAAATATGATGAGTCCTATCTGTCCTATGGATTTATACCGATAGGGAATGCTGAAAATCCTGATGGAAAATGTGTTGTTTGCAGCAAGATTTTGTTGAATAGCTCCCTGGCACCTGCAAAGCTTAAGCGTCACCTTGATACTAATCATCCTCACCTCAAAAATAAAAACATTAGTTTTTTTGAAAGACAAAGAGATGTACATCAAGCAGGTGTGACCGCTTTACAAAAATATGCAAAAACTGATAATGAAAATGCCACGAAAGCCTCATTCATGCTAAGTTATAAGATTGCACGAGCTGGAAAACCTCACACAATAGCCGAGGATTTTTTGAAACCATGCATGACTGAAGTTGTTGCCTGCTTGCTTGGAGAGGATTCAGCTAAGAAAGTGGCAACGGTACAGTGTTCGAACAACATCGTATCTGACCGTATTCATAAGATTTCAGACCACATTGAAGATGAATTGATTGATAGATTGAAAGAGAGCAATGCATTTGCAATGCAACTGGACGAAAGTACGGATGTTGCCGGACTAGCAATACTGCTAGTTTTTGTCAGATATCCATACAGAGAATCTATCGAAGAAGATTTGTTTCTCTGTGCTCCTTTGGAGGCCAATACAACTGGAGAAGAAATTTTTAAAGTTATTGATGAATACATGAAAAAAAACAAAATTGATTGGAATAAATGTATTGATGTATGCAGCGATGGAGCTGCAGCCATGATTGGTAAAGTAAAAGGAACAGTGTCAAGAATTAAAACTGTTGCGCAAAATTGTACTAGCAGTCATTGTATTTTACATCGTCATGCTCTTGCCGTGAAAAGAGTGCCATCTGATTTAAAACAAGTCCTTGATCAAGCCGTACAAATCGTCAATTTTGTGAAAACACGTCCACTGCAGTCAAGGCTATTCAAAAAAACGTGTGAAGACATGAAAAGTCAGCATCAATCACTCCTTCTACACACGGAAGTGAGGTGGCTTTCCAGAGGAAGGGTTTTAAACAGATTATATGAATTGCGCGATGAACTGAAAGTTTTCTTACAGACCCTTCCTTCGCCTGCAAGTGCTAGCTATCTTGAACTGTTACGAGACGAGCGATGGTTGATGAGATTGGCTTATTTGGCTGACATATTTGATAAACTGAACACAGTGAGCAGCTCTTTGCAGGGAAGAATGATAACCATATTTACAGTGAGTGACAAAGTATCTTCATTGAAAGAGAAAATCGCCTTGTGGATTGAATGTCTTGGACAAAAAAGGTATGAGTGTTTTCCACTACTTGAGCAATTTCTCAAAAAATATAATCATCTTCAAATCGCTACAGACGTAGAGATAAGTATACGTGAACATTTGACAAACCTAAAAACATCTTTGGAGGAATATTTTCCAGAAGAAAAGCTTCGGTTACGGGAAATCGAATGGGTCCGAAATCCATTTAGGATTAGTACCAAACCTTTAACACTGACTGTATTGGAATATGAAAATTTAATTGATATTAAAAATTCATCCACACTCCAACAACTTTTCGAATCTGAAGCTATCATGAACCCGAGTCAATTTTGGATTGGCCTGAAAAACGAATACCCGGGCATTGCTGAAAAAGCTATCATAGCATTACTCCCATTTGTGACAACTTACAGATGCGAGGCTGGGTTTTCAGCGTACGCCTACACGAAAAATAAGTTTAGGAGTAGGTTGAATGCTGCACCAGACCTCCGCATCCAATTGTCGGACATAAAACCTGACTTCGATGTAATTTTAAGGAAAACTATGAAGAGATTTCATTCATCACATTAAAATTTTTGTAATTACCTTTTCTTCTAACTAAGTAAATATTTTTATCTTAAAAAGTCTTTCTCTTAACATCAAACTTTGCGGACACCAATCCAAAAAGCCTCAGATGGTGTGATTTCACGAAAAAAAATGTTGCTGTTAAGGCGGAAATATACTTACGTGGCGTGGCATGTCGTGGCGCGCCAGGATCATACGTTTTCATACATTTGACAGGACGTGACACGACAAGGCATACAAGTATGTCTTTAACCATATTAAATGTATGAAACCGATATGCTTCTGGCGCGCTACCACACGCCACGAGATGTAAGTGTATTTCCGTCTTTAGTTTACTTCTTACTAAAAGCTAGGGTTCCGCCGAAAAATGGTGAAACAAAAAGGGTTCCGAAGCCAAAAGAATTCGGGAACCGCTGCTGTAAAGTTTGAAGTGGTAGACAGCAGTTCTAATGCCTTGAATTCTGTGGTGTGTTGTATTATAAGTACTGCTAGGTGTACTTGCGGATGGTAACGGCAGCCGACGATACATAGCGACAGGTAATCTAGGTAGGAGTTCATTTCGCAGCAATCTGTCAGTATTCGGTGACAGGTGGCAGGTCTGTCGAGTCTCAAGGGCCGGGCGGAGGCGGAGGGAGAAATAAAACCAAGGAAGCCTTATCAACTCTCAAAGAGTTTATTTACTTCGTTCTTGGAACTGGGAAACATTAGTCATTCATTTTATCGCACCATAATATTCTTAATTCAATATTTTAAAATAATTATATGTCATTATATTTTAATAGTTTTATTTAAAATATTTTTTATGTAAGTAGGTATCTAACAATAATTCGATTAGGTACTATAATAGTCGTGATCACAAGAAACGGATACAGCGCTCGCCTTCTCGCTCGCACGAGCGCCGACGCCGCGCGTCCTCTCGCTCGCTCGCGCTCACTCACACTCGCACACTCGCACGCGCACAGCCACGCGCGCGGCGCCTATCACATACGTAGCAATATTTACAATCTAACTTGTACTGGTTTACCTACGAATAAATAAAACGATCTATGACCACACGAGTAGTAAATCAACAGAGGGGAAGCTTCCACAAGCGGCCCGCTGTAGGTATACTCACACAAACACACTCAGCGGGCCGCTTACTAGAAGCTTCCCCTCTGTAGGTACTCTGTGCTATGACACTCGGACTCTGCTCCGCGACCTTCGGACGGTCGACGACTCACAGTCGAAACGACCGCCGAAACGAAAATAGTTTGCGATCTGCGATCACAAGATAAACTCTAATTCTATACTATACTACAATCACAACGATACTTAGGACTCGAGGAGTCTTCTCTGAAATCGGTAAAGTCTTATAAAAATAAGTCTATGCGCAGAGCTGCGGGCTGCGGGGTGGTGCGGGGCAGTGCGGGGTGGGAGGGAGGCGGTCAGGCGAGGGAGTCGCGCGAGGGCGGCGGGGGCGGGGAGGGCGGCGGCTTGGCGGGGCGCTGCAAGCGCGGGTCGGAGGCCAGCAGGCGGTCGAGCTCGTCGTCCTCGTAGAACACGACGAAGTGCTCGGGCTTGGTGACGGCCTCGAAGATGGAGCACACGGACGGCTTCACGTTGTAGAAGTAGAGCGGCTGGCGGCGCGCGTGGAAGTCGCCCGTCAGCTGCTCGATGCTCTTGGCGGCCGTGTAGTCGGCGCTGTAGATGTGCGTGCACTCCAGCACCACGGGCAGCGCCGCGCCCGCGCCGCCCGCCGCGCTCTTGGTCACCAGCCGCCGCACGTAGTCCACGGACGGGAACATGAGGCAGCGGTCCGGCGTGATCATCAGGTACTCCACGCCCGCCTCCGTCTTCAGGATCTCCACGGAGAACTTGGGCCGCGCCGCGTGGTACAGGATGAAGATGATGTTGACCACCACGCCCGTCAGGATGCCCAGCTCGATGGGCAGCGCGAGGCACAGCAGGAACGTGCCGATGCCGGGGATCAGGTCCAGCTCTGGCGGACAAACGAGAGAGCGTCACGAACGACTCGATCGAGACGATAACGATTACAGCGGAGGGGGAGGGGGTGCCCACTGTCAGCGACGCTAGTGTCGACAGTAGAGCACCCCCCGCACCCCCCGCACCGAACACGGAAGCGTGACTCACTTTTGGCTCGCCACATCGGCTTGACGACGTCGTACTCCACCATGAACAGGATGGCGGAGATGATGACGGCCGCCAGCGACGCCTTGGGGATGTACTCGAAGTACTGCGTGAAGAACTGCAGCGCCACGATCACCATCACGCCTGCGAACAACGACGCCTCTGTTGTGTTATGTCGTCTGTGCAAGTGTGCACTGCCGACCGGCGACCGACGCATCTGTTGTGTTATTTCGTCTGTGCAAGTGTGCACTGCCGACCGGCGACCGACGCCTCTGTTGTGTTATGTCGTCTGTGCAAGTGTGCACTGCCGACCGGCGACCGACGCCTCTGTTGTGTTATGTCGTCTGTGCAAGTGTGCACTGCCGACCGGCGACCGACGCCTCTGTTGTGTTATGTCGTCTGTGCAAGTGTGCACTGCAGACCACTCCGACACACGCACGGTGTCGGGTGAGTACTAAACTCTGTATTCACAACGGAGTACACCGATCAGTCAAATGCTACATCACTACAGACTGCTTAGATCGCATGTATTACAGTTATTTTATATTATACTAGCGGACCCGGCAGACGTCGTCCTGACCGGGTCCAATTTTTCTACTTACAAACCTTCCTCTAGAATCACTCTATCTACAAGTATAAATTAAAAATTTAAAAAACCCCCGACATTCGCCATTTTGTGGTGGTGGCCATCTTGGATTTGCATAGTGCTATTCTACTAGTCAAGCCCTTTCATTTGATACCCATATTGAGGGTGTTGTGATAAAATATGTAATCCGCCATTATGTAGCGGCGGCCATTTTAGACCGATTTTCATCAAACATAGCTAACAACACTTTCGACTAATTCACCTTTCAAACAAAAAAAACCGCATTCAAATCGGTCCACCCGTTTGAGCGCCACAGGGGAACAGACAGACAGACACACACACACACACACGCACGCACGCACGCACGCACGCACGCACGCACGCACGCACGCACGCACGCACGCACGCACGCACGCACGCACGCACGCACGCACGCACGCACGCACGCACGCACGCACGCATACATAGGGACTAGGGTTTACGGAACCGGTCCTGTTTTTGAGAACCGGGAATTTCGGTACTTTTACCCAAAGGAACCGGGAATTCCCGGTTCTTTCGGGATTTTCGGTTCTTTGTAGTTTTTTTCTTTATAAAACAAGTTTTGCACTTTAAAAGTAAAGCACAATGAAATATTTAAGTAATTTTTATTGGAACTAATATTGTGTGAGTTTAAAAATAAAACTAGAATCAAACAGAACTTAATCATTCAGTCTTCTCATATTTTGCTTCTATTTTCTATAGTCCAGTAACTTTAACTTCTGAATGTATGGGGTACCTCGCCTCAAATCCGGTAGATCTGATGTTTATGATGTTGGCTCAATGAATAATCCAAGTTTGTGAACTCGAGCGTCGAACGCATCCAAAATCGAAAAAACCGCGAAAATTTCGGATATTTTCAGATTTTGGCGATTATAAAGTTTTTGATCGTACCAAAAATCTAAATACCAACTTTCATAGTATTATTTCATGAAAAATGTCGCACTGTCATTTAAACTTTCATCCCCTATTTAACCCATTGGGGATAGAATTTCTAAAAATCCTGAAATTCATATTTTTTATTTTTTATCGAAAGCTTAAATACCAATTTTCATGGATATCACTTGAAAAATGACCGACTTTCATGCAAACTTTCATCCCTTTAGGGGTGGAAGTTCCAATAATCCCTTCTTAGTGTGCGCCTACGTTGAAAAAGCTTACGAATCCAATGTACCATTCATTATGTGTTTCGACGACTACAGTAAGGCCTTTGACTGTGTGAACTGGACAGTTCTCCAGGAAATGGGAGTCCCAAAACATCTAGTCGGAATGCTTCAAACTCTATACTCAGATAGTCAGGGGGTAGTAAGAATCGACAAGACGACATTAACATCTTTCTCGTTTGGCAAAGGAATTCGTCGAGGATGCATCGTATCCCCTATTCTGTTTAACATCTATGGAGAGAGCATCATATGCCGGACTTGCGAAGACTGGGATGGTGGAATTACCAATTACCAGCAATATCCCTAAAATTCAAAACATTCGCTACGCCGATGACACCATCCTTTTCGCAGCTAATGAAGTTGAAATGTTCCAACTCCTGAAAAAAATGGAGCAACATGGAGGCCATAAATCGGTCTAAAACCAAGATCATGGTGGTGGATCGTGCTTCTAAGCTAGAACTCAATGGAACACTCAATTTAAAACCCGTTGATCACTTAATTTACTTGGATTCTAGCATCAGCAATAACGAGTCTTGTGAAGCTGAAGTTCGAAGGAAAATCGGAATGGCCAAGGCTGCAATGTCTCAGTTCGATAGGATATGGAAGGATCGTAACATCAGCAATAAGACAAAAATTACACTCGTCAACACTTTAGTCTTCTCCATTTTCGTATACGGGGCGGAGACATAGACAGTAAAAGCTAGAGATCGCCAGATGTGGTGCTGGAGGAAAATGCTCTGAATCCCTTCGACTGCATTCATTTTCAGGATCAACCAATCGATCCACGAAGAACTCAAAACTGACAAAAAGCTGAGGCTCTCCCATTTATGCCTGAGGAGGATCTTTGAGTTCTTCGGCCATACCGCCCGTAAACCCGGCGATAACCTACAAAAACTTATAGTTACCGGGAAAATGAACGGCAGGAGATCGAGAGGTAGGAGTGCAATTCGCTGGACTGACCAGATCCGCACCACTCTTGAATGTTGCCGATGCGGTTCACGTCGCTGATAGCCGGAACAGATGGCGCAACATCGTCAGAAACATGAAATTTTCAGTTTCCGTGTTTCCTTTTATGATGACGCACAATAAGAAAGGATTATTGGAAATTCCACCCTTAAGGGATTAGGGGAAGAGGGGATGAAAGTTTGTATGAAAGTCTGTCATTTTTCAAGTTATATCCATGAACATTGGTATTTGAGCTTTCGATAAAAAATAAAAAATATAAGTTTCAGCATTTTTGAAAATTCTATCCCCAAGTGGGTTAAATATTGCGCGCACTGCAATCCGAAAACTGAGTAAGCGAGCGATCGCACACAACAGCCAGCGAGGTAGACTTGTAAGTTACCGCGCGCCATTTTTTTAGCGCTGAATTCACGTTAGTTTTGAACTTTTGAACAGTAGAAAGTATAAAAAAGTAAAGTTAGTATTGTAAAGATTATGTATGTAAGTAGTAGCGTAAATCGTGTAATTAAAATTCCCGAAAGTACCGAAAGAACCGGGAATCAAATTGGATTTCCCGGTTCTTTTTTACTGACAAAAGAACCGGGAATTCCCGGTTCTTTCGAGACCGGGATTTCCCGGTTCTGAACCCTAATAGGGACATAGGGACAGAAAAAGCGACTTTGTTTTATACTATGTAGTGATAGTTTTGACTGCGACAAAGGACATGACCAGTGCCTGCCTACCGATTAGGAAAAATGTGCAGGATTTCTGCTTTTACAGTAAGATTCAAAAATTAAAGCTTAATTTAATATGGATTTATTATTTCGAAAAAGGCCATGGTTTAAAATATCTAAAAAAACAGTATGTTTATTGATTCCGCTTTTTCCTTTTATTTACTACTCCATCAGAATTGCCAGAAAGATATGAAATGTACGAAATTGGTACTTTTTAGGTGACCTTCGGTCTTATTTTCAATTTAACTTTTATTTATACATTCTTTGACGTTTCCATTGCTACCAGATTTTTATAAAAATAAATATTGCTGGGGACAAAAAGAGATTGGTATGAATCACTAGCTCGGTTGCTAGTTTGCTACAGTAGCTATATGAGTAACTTTAGAAAGGTGTCAAATATTATGAGTCTTTTTTTTAATAAAAATAGCGAGCAAACAACAACGAACCATTATTATTAACAGAATAAAAACTTAGTATTGGATTTTGTACCTGGAAGTCCCTTAATGAATGACGACCTCTGACTCCTGACGTTCTCTTTCGTTCCGAGAATATTGACTTTTTGTTACGAAAGTCAGTGGCACTACAGCTTCGTACTTTATCTAGCTTTCGAACTTTTCAGGGTCTCGTTCGTAGGATTCACGACATACCATCTGGCAACACTACACCATTTATACAAATAATAACAGGGACTGAAAACGGTAGAGCATACCGGTACATACCACCGTTATCATACCGGTACAAAATAGGTACCAAAATCTCAACCTTTATAAAAGATACCTTTATTTAACCGGTTTGCGATTTCGGTACCGAAAAAATACGAAAAGGTGCGCGCGCGGGGGTGAAGAATTTGACCACGTGCCGCGCGCCGCGCGTCCCCCGCTTCCCGTCGGTTCCAGTGTTTGTTAAAACGTAAGGATTTTAAGAAATTCCAAATGCTAGTTTTATTCTAAAAATAAGAATATTAAAGAATATAGAATGCCGAAGTGGTGGGATTCATTCAACGGCACATCAAAGTAAAGCCTTATTAGATAAAAATATCGATATAAAATTTCGGTACCGAAATTTTATTTCGGTACCGGTAAACTGAAATATAAAGGTACAGAAATAAAGAGGTACCGAAATGAAGCGGTACCGAAATTATAGGTATTTAAACAATTCGGTACTTTTATTAAAAGGGTAGGCCCATTACCGCTAAATAAAACTACCATTAAATTCCGGTTATTCAGTCCCTGAATAATAATCATTCATGAAAGTTTTACGAAATAACTCTGCTATTCGATACTAGATGGCGCTAGGCAATGTCTAATCAAGTCTAAAATGTAAAAAAAATGATTTTCTACTATTCAACGTCATCTATATAGGTGGAACTTTGCTATAAAAAGTAAAGCTATTTATTATTTGTTCAAAATAATTTAAATTATTCAGATTTGCTTGAAACGCCTAGCGCCATCTAGTATCGAAAAGCAGAGTTATTTCGTTTTAAAGTTTTATGAAATAACTCTGCCCCTCGATACTAGATGGCGCTAGGCGTTTCAAGCAAATCTCAATAATTTAAATTATTCTGAACAAATAATAGAAAGCTTTACTTTTTATAGCAAAGTTCCACCTATATAGATGACGTTGAATAGTAGAAAACCATTTTTTTTTACATTTATACTTGATATTCCACAATGTTTAGCGCCATCTAGCATCGAAAGGCAGAGTTCTTCATAAAACTTTTCTTTATTTTTCTCAGTTTTCTGAGCCTTTAGATCCCTGAAAGTTTTTTATCTGAAAACTAGAGAATATAAGAATTCCAAAAATAAAACAATCTTTGCTGCACATTGATTTTTGACACCTAGGCAAGTGCCCATAGTGCCACTGGTCATGTCCTTTTACACTTACACAGGATGCACAAGCTATCGCCCGCCCGGCGCCCGGCGAACGAGCTGGAGAGGTCGTTTTTCGACCAATTAATATAGTTAAACTTTTTAAAAATCCTCAAGTGGAAGAGCGTTCCATTTAAAAGTTGGGGTTTAGCTGCCTCGTATTACGTGACACGCCTGGGTATTTTGCGTGACTTATACGTCGGGTAATACTTTCTTTGAGTGTATTTTAAGTATGTCAAACTAAATGAAAATGATGCGTTTGTAATGGTCAGTTTTGTGAATCGCCTCCCACTATGGAAGTACTCGTTCCCCCGTCGTACGTAACCGTGTAGAGGCCGCTGGCGGGCGTCTTGACGCCGGAGCCGTTGCACACGACGGAGCGCGCCAGCGAGCCGCCGCCCGGGAACGCCTGCACGAAGGACAGCAGCGACATTCGTCGCTCCGTCGTACGTACCCGTGTAGAGGCCGCTGGCGGGCGTCTTGACGCCGGAGCCGTTGGACACGACGGAGCGCGCCAGCGAGCCGCCGCCCGGGAACGCCTGCACGAAGGAGTTGGCCACGTTGGCCAGCCCCAGCGCGATCATCTCCTGCGTGGCGTCGATGGTGCGGCCGTCGGAGAACGCCTTGCAGATGGCGATGTCCTCCAGCAACACGATGAGCGGGATCACCAGCAGGCCCGAGCCCAGCTCCGACACCATGTCGAGGAAGTCGGCCGTGCTGTTGTCGGCGCGCACGTACGAGAAGGGCGGCAGCGTGGGCGCCGGCACGCCCGACGGGATGGCTCCTGCGACGCACAACGAGCGCTCCGTGAGTCACAGCCTCACAGCCTCACAGCCTCACAGCCTCACAGCCTCACAGGGATACACGAAACAAAATGCGTCACATAATACTCTGCGTCAGTTTTATACTACACTCGACTCATAGACTCTGGCAAGAAGTTAATGAGTGCCAGGCATCTGTAGATCGCGAGATCGATAGATAGATAGATCTCGAGATCTGTAGGTCATGTAGGGGTGAAGCCCTCACCCCTACATGACCTACAGATCTCGACAATTTGAAGTCGAGGTTACATTTTCTGAATCGAATTCTATATTTTGCTGTTTCCTTAACTCGTTCAATTGAATCAATGTGGATATCTGTTTTACTTTTCGCACCTCTAGATGAAAAGTCCACTAAGTCAAAAAATGCGTATTTTGAGTTCGTGGCATTTTCAAACTCCTGGCTCGAATACCTACACGGCAATATAACTCACGTAACTATACCTTCAACCGTTATCGAATAATCGCGCGAAATGTTGCTTTACTTGAATGACCCTCCCCCCATCGCTACAAACACTACTCCATTATTTTTAGTAGTGTCCCGGATGACGAAGGTGGAGTACGTTTGAATAGTGGCTTATTTTGAGTTGCAAGAGTTTACGTGAAATTTTCTTATGTAAGTCATCAATAAATTCATTTTTATTTAAAGTTAAGTGCGTTTTACTGAATTTTTATTTAAAATAACTATTGTTCATTTTGAGTTGCGTTGTTTTGATGATATTTTATTGCAATATTTTTTTTGATATTTCAAGTTACTCTGATTTACATGAAAGTAAAAGTAAATTCCGATTTACGCTAGTTTTGTTGAAGGAAAGTTTAACTTCGTTTATCTTGGTCTGTTTAGTCAAACATGTACTTTTCATAGATAAAAAAGGTTGTCTTGTGTCACTTAGAATTAGTTTTTTATTCATTATAAAGTTTCGAAAAGCAGTGCGTGATATTTTTGGATTTTTTGAGTTGGATGACTTTACATGATTGTTTATTTTTAGGACAATGAAAAGTAGAGGAAAACTCATGTTACAAGTAATAAACACAAAAAAGAGGATTCTGACCAGCTAGCAGCATTGGATGACAGAAGAACTCTTTTATCCCATGGTATAGAAGTGCTGAATAGGGTACAGGAGACTGAATTGCCTTGGATGTTCCAAGAACTATTCCGTTTCCTAGTAAGGAAATGCTGAATAGAGCTGCACCTGAATTGCCAATACCATTGGATGCTGCAAGAAATCTTCCATCCCCTCATATGGAAGTGCTCAAAAGATATGAGTCTAAGTTGCCAGCTGAAGGAAAGTTATTTTCACCACTGAGCATTTTGGAATCTTCGTTAAATCTTGAAGAGCAGTCTAAAAACTCTGACAGACGACGGAGAGTTCCTAAACGTCAGTATGTTGTCTCACCAGTCCACAGTGGCGATGAAAGCGATTTCGATGACTCCGATGCAGATCCGCACTATGAAAACCCCATTCCCAAAAGAAAATAATTTTCTCTCCTTTGCGTAAGTCGCCTACTCCACCAACAATGTCACAAACTCGCTCCCTTTTATCTTCGTCTGGCAGTTTGTGTTCAAGTAGTAGCTCCAGCAGCAGTTCAAGCAGCAGCTCAAGCTCTAATAGCTCAAAAGATGAACAGAACGCTACTGACTTTAATTGCGAAATTCAGAATCTAACAATAAGTGAAAATATTTCAAAACCCAATGAAAATAGCACTACCAACCGCAACCACGAGAATCACAATCTGGCTTCAAATACAGCTCCAAGTGTTTTAACAGACAAAATACAAATAAGTTAGTTAAAGAAGCTTTTGGAAATGTTACTTTTATGAATGTATTATTAGATTTTCCATATCTTTTATAGATATCCTAAAATCAGTTTTTCGTCATTTCTGAAAATTTTAGTTTTTTGAGTTACCAGAGTTTTCATCTAGGGGTGCGTTTTATGGTTTTCAACGGTAGGTATACGCGTTTTATTTTTATCCTCGATTAAAGAATTGAAACGGGACACCATAATATTATCTTCAACTTTGAAACAGTCGGAGATTCGGGTCCGAGAAATCTTAATCGGCTAAGAAGAAATCTAGCTTTTCGATTTTATTAAAAGGGATCGTCTAGTCCAGGGGTTCCCAAACTTTTTTGCTCATAGACCACTTTCAAAATTTAGCTAGTTCCGATGGACCCCCTGTAGCTACATTTCTACCATATTCCCAAAACTCGAAAAAAAAATGTGAATATTATATCTTACTATGGAAATTTGCATTGCGGCTGAGTTCCAACCACGAAATTCGTTTTCAAAAAAAGTGAGAATTGATTGGTTAATTGATTGTGCTGTGAGTGCACGTCAAAAGGTAAAGTTCTGTAAAGTAAAGTTAAGTACTGAATATGGAATATATAATGCAAGTTTTTACAAGTAACAGTCGCTGAGCTTCTTAAAATATTATCTGCCTACATTGTTAGATGAAGTCAAGCCAACATTATCGAAAGCAGATAAATTTTCGTGGACCCCCGCTTACAACTCGTGAACCCCCATTTTTTTGTCACACCAACGTAGACCCCCGTCGAGTCTCCCGTGGACCCTTGGGGGTCCACCTGGACCACTTTGGGAACTACTGGTCTAGTCGATAAGAAAGTAGGTCTAAAGAAATCTCTAACGGAGATTGATAATTTGTTCGGTTAGTCTTCGTGCGGTCGACGCGTTCTGGCGCGACTCACCCATGAGGCGCAGCGGCACGGCGCCGGCGCCGGGTCCAGCAGCCGCCACGAAGTAGCCGAGCGCGCCGCCCGCCACCACCACCAGCGCGTTGCGGCACGTGCCCAGCAGCCACATCATCTTGGTGAGCACGCGTTGGCGCGCGCTGGGCCCGCCCGGCCGCTCCGTGCCCAGCCGCACCATGCCGACCTTGCGCATGGACAGCAGCAGCGCGATGCACGCGAAGCCCAGCACGGGGTCCCACAGCGCGGCGCCGTGGATGTTGCGGAAGATGGAGATCCACTGCTGCAGGAACGTGGTGCCGGTGACGGGGATCGCGAACAGGTCCTTCACCTGGCTGGTGGCGATCATGAGCGCCACGGCGGACGTGAAGCCCGAGGAGACGGGCCCCGACACGAAGTTGACGAGGAAGCCGAGCCCGAGCGCGCCCATGAGCAGCTCCACGAGCCCGCTCAGCAGGTTGAGCAGCACGGCCTTCTGCACCACGCCGCCCGCCACCTGCCGCGTGAGCAGCGACGCGATGGCCGTGGGCCCCACGGGCACGGCGCGGCAGCCGCCCAGCACGATGTACACGAAGCAGCCGAGGAACGAGCCGTACAGCCCGAACTGCGGCGGCAGCCCCGCGATGTTGGCGTACGCCAGCGACTGCGGGATCACCGTCAGCCCCACGGACACGCCGGCGATGGCGTCGCCCACGGCCTGCGCCGCGCCGTACCGCGGCAGCCACGCGACCACGGGCAGCCGCTTGCGCAGCGTCTTGCGGTTGCAGCGCCGCCGCAGCGCCGCGCGCCAGCCCTCGCGCGCCGTGCCGTCCGACACTGCGAACGACAGGAGCGCACGCTCAGTCACCGGTAACTGCTTTGTAATGTTACAAAAATGTATGACGCGCAATGAGGCCCATCCCCCGGGGACCGACGAGCGACCTGGAGCCCCTGCGGCAGGGCTGCTGGCACGAGACTAGAGCCGCGTCGCGCGTCGTGAGCGCGTGGCGTCGCTCCGGCCGCGGCCTCGCTGTCAGCGGAACGCTCGCCGCCGCGCAACGCCACTCGCCACTCGCCGGTCAAGATCACGGCCACGCGGACGCGCCGACCGGCGACCGGCGACCGGCGACCTCTTCACAGCGCGCACTAATGTCTCAGTAGTCTCACTCTCTCGACTGGAAATCAGTTTTCACTTTTCTGTTTCATGCCTACTCGAGCCTCGACGTAACTATGAGCATTCACGGGGAGGACGCGTCGCGTCGGCCGTCGGGAGCGGGACGAGTGACAACAGAGAAGCGAGAAGACTTACGGATGTAGTCGTTGCTGGCGTGCTTGTCGTCGGGCGCCGGCAGCGAGCCGGACGACGCGTTGTGCTTTCTCCGCGGGATCATTCTGCGAACACACAAACAGACACGATTAAGAACATCATCCGACCCATTCCACGCATACATAATATTCGTGACTCGAACAGACGCGTTCGTAACTTCCCGATCCGGGCTCTACTGAGAATCTCTCGAGAAACACCTACTTATTAACTCGTTTGGACTGACACGAGTAAGCTAACCATTACCGACGGCGACGAGGCAGACATTCAGTCGGACGCTGCGCCGAGCCCACGAACGAAACAATACCTGTCAAGTGGCAGGTCGCCGCCCGGCGTGGCCCGGCCGCCGGCCGCAGCGCCGCGGCACGTGCTAGTGCGGCTGCGGTTTCGTTTAATTACACAACAACAAATTATTGTTCCGATTACAGAAGCGAAACGAGAACAAAGCCGCGCGCACTCTGCCTTTTTTTGTGATCGGAACTTCGATACCTAGGTATACTACGTAAGACGATTCATTGATTATAACATCGGTGGGTGGGCACGTAAGTCGTAACAGGTGATACGTCGACGGCAGCGCAAGTGTCTCGACGAGCTCATCGTCGCCGGTCGCGTCGCGTCGTGGAGCTCGAGGGCTCGGGACAACACTCCAGGTACAAGTAACTCGTGCGCGATCTGTATCCGAGTAGAACTTTGGGTACACTACCGTCACGTCATTATCTAAGTATCACTACGTAGTACTATTATATATTCTGTATTATCACAAATAAATAAAATTGAATGGTACGTCTGTGATTTTCAAAAAAGTGGTCTGGATGCGACCCTCGAGATCCAGAGTCCAGACGACTAACTCCCCAACGGCTGAACCGACTTTGCAGAAGTTTCAAATTATCATGTTTCGTTTGCATATCATCATGCGAGACGTAAAAATATACATAAATTCCGAACGCATATACATATATACATACCTACAACACACGCACACACATCAACATCCACCTAGAAACTGTAGCATTCGACTCTAGAGTAGAAGCCAAACGTATGACTTTGGGATTCATGAAAACGGCCCCAAGAAATTCTTCTGCACTGGGAAGTCTGTAACTCTGGTTATCTAACAGACTCATTGTTTCCTAACCTGTGGTCCGCGGACCCCTGGGGTCCGCAGGCGTCTATCTTTGGGTCCGCGAGCGCCGTGAGCGCCGCGAAAAATTGGATAGCAGATCCTTTCACCACAGATGTTTCTGATATAACTGGCAGCTGGCAACTGGTGCAAGAAAACAAATTAATAGAAATATCGTGTGATTCTGCCTTGAAACGTAATTTCAAAGAACGCTCCTTGTGTAGTTTATGGGTGAATATAAAAAAAGATTATTAGGAAGTCTCAGAAGAAGCACTGAAACATTTGCTGCTTTTCTCCACCACGTAACTATGTGAAAAGGCATTCTCTACTCTTGTATACATCAAAAACAAATACAGGAACAGGTTACATGTGGAATCTGATTTGAAATTGCAATTGAGTTATAATATCAACCCGAACATTTCTAATTTAGTTGCAAAAAAGCAGCACCAACCTTCTCATTAATGTTATTTTACAAAAAAGTTTGTTTTTTGTTTTTTTATTTAATGAAGGAATACTAAAATATAATATTGTCCGAAAAAATAATTTTCTTTTTTTTTCGTCATTCAGGGGTCCTTGGCATTATGCTTGATTTCATTAGAGGTCCGCGGCTGAACAAGGTTAGGAATCGATCATCTAACAGCTAACTCATTATAACCCAAACAAATAGGTAGTAGCCTACCTATTTGTTTGGGTCAAATGGTATGGTAATCGACGCGGACAAAGTTGCAGACATCAGCTAATCTTTCATAACCTACCTACTGCAATGCAATGATAAAGGTGTTTTGTTTTGGTTATGAGACGCGTACGTCTCAGCGGAATGCGTGGGCCCCCTGAACCCAGGTGCCCAGTCGCTAGTCGCCCACTCGGCGGCGGACGACAACGCATTCAAGTGAACTGTGCGAGAGACGTTTGCATCGCAGCATCAATATTTGCACAACATCTCACTTCATGTCCGGCGCGGCGTCGCGTCTGTCGCAACTCGCAACGCGCGCAGGCGCCGCTGATGCACTTTGCTCTCATGCTCAGAACGAGCGAGGAGATGGCAGCGGCAGGTAGGTAGTACCTCTGTGTAGACAGAGACGACCCGCGCTTCGACCGCGTAGTGTGTAGCGGGTCGGTTTGGGCACACTTGAGCAACTGCAGCTTTTTCAGTAAACGTTGTAGGTACACTACAAATTACAATACAAATAGTAAAGAGTAGGTAGGTAGGTAGGTATAATCCAGAATATCTATTCCCTACTTAGATAAGTATTTGCTTACTCATGTGATTGGCTATACTATTATCTGTACGAGATATTCTTTTCCGTTGCTAAACCTCAACTAGATACCTATTCTAGAATAGCCTCTTTTTAAACTGAAATGTTTATTTGAAAGATATCGATAACATGACCCGAACGCACGTTTTATAAAGTCCGTACTCCGTCCATCGCATGTACCTACCTACAACTTTTGCATCTCAGCAAAAATTGAAAGAGCTCGGACGGGAAGTGTTTGAGCTCGCCGTATTATAGCCCTGACATCGCACCCTCGGATTTAGGTACCTACACTTACACGTACATATTTTGATCTCTTCAGAATTTTATATGTAAGTAGTTCGTTCGACTTGACTTTGTTATTATTAACTTATGTTGCACCTTTTTTCTCACAAATTGAAAATCTTCATTCATCACGTAACACGCTGTGAAGAACGGTACCTGATTCTGGAATGATGTACCTACCTATCTTGAATTTGTGTAAACTGTGCAATACACGAAGAAACTTTTTCTCCTGCCTACTTAGGGTTTTAGCGTAAACAAATAAAAACGCAACAAAAACGAGAAATAAGAACGCGATCGCTGAATGCGCAGGATCACGATCGCAGCTGTATTTACTTGACGCCGCGCCGCCGCGCCGCCGGGGACCTACTCCTATACGAATTACGATTTATTTACTAATAATTTCTGATTGTAGGTCTAAAAATAAACAGAGCTGAAGGAAAATATGCAGTTCAGCCGCGGGTTTCCTTCAGCCAGCGATAAGCCACAGGAGAAGCGCGCGCCGCGCCGCCGCGCCGCCCATGGGGATGAAACTGTCATACAAATTCGAAGTCGAAAATTTTCAAATAAACGTGTGACCTCTAGCGTCCGGGGAGGTACAACTTTCAAGAAATTGTTTAAATGTAAAACTAGATGGCAGGATGTTCGCCTGTTGCTTATCTAATCCGTCACTTGTCAAAGTTGAATTAAATCAAGTGTCAAAAACTGAAGTTTTACAAACTTTTTCAACGGTTATTTGCAGTGCATTATTTCTTAGTTTTCTCATTTTCTTTGTTTTATTAATAGTGGTTTTTGTTTATAACGACGACTTGGACTGTTAATGGACTCTGTGATTTCTTCTCCAAACGATTTTACCCGAATTTGCAAATTGATTTCTGTTTCCTGATATATACGACATACCTGGCATCTATTTTCGGTTTCTTGACAAAATGCCTAAAAAATCGGAACTTTGGAACTATTGGAACGGAATTTTATTTTGGATGTACTGTTGATGGTAAGTTTGTTTGTATAAAGTTTATACTACATTATGTAGGTACTTAAATCCCACGTAAAAATCCAATGATATTCATATCATCCAAGATTGTGACAAATTCTTCATTTTTTCAGGTACATTGCATAGATTTCCTAAATGGGAGTATCCCCACAAAGAAAAGTTTGAATCTTGGAAGAGTGTGTTAGGTTTAACAACTCAAGGATATAACAATATATTGTAATTTTGATATCTTGTCTAAATGTAAAGCGCATTTTTCTAAACTTAAACTAGGTATTCATTATTTCATTGACTATTAAACTGATACTTACTTCACATTTGGTGTATAAACACATTTGGGGGGTAAACAAAATATTAAAAGATAAAATTACAATGTTAAAAAAAATGATTTAATAAAAGAACATGCTTATATGTATTAGGTATAACATTCATACAAAATATAAAACAAAATAAATAAGTACTTTGTGTTTCATTTTTACTATTTGCAATTAAAAAATAAATAAATAATCCGTTTTAAAATTTAGAGTTATTTTCCAAAATATATTTAAAGGAAAATCGGTCTGAATTTTAAAACGGATTATTTATTTACCCTGAATAGTAATTATTTATAAGCCAAGCCCCCAAGGTCGACATGTACGAAAAGCGCCATCTATCGGTCTATTTGGTACTAAATGTGGTTTCAATACTAACGCCATCTTTAGACCGTGGAGGAAAAACTTTTAAATACATCTCAACGTTTCGCATCTATAGCAGGTAGTAGTGTATTCTATATATCTATGGCGCCGCCCGCGCCGCCCGTATCGTCCGCGCCAGGGCTGCCGACATCTTTTCCACTGATTCTACTCATATGTACCTACTTATGGTATGTTTCAGAATAATAAGTTATAAGTAATTTAGTTTAAATTCCACAAAGTGAGTTTGATTGTTATTAGGGTAAAAACGGGACCATATAAACTAAATAAACTAGTTATTACTAAGACTCCGCTGTCCGTCTGTCGGTCTGTCTGTCTATCACTAGGCTGTATCTGATGAACTCTGTTGCCGCTATAACAACAAATACTAAAAAACAGAATAAAATAAATATTTAAGGAGAGGAGGAGGAGAGGAGGGAGCCCCATACAAAAAAACGTAAATTTTTTGCTAGTTTTTGCTCGATATTGATAACGGAAAGAGATATTCACAGAATATTTAGTTATATACTAGCTGACCCCCGCGACTTCGTTCGCGTGTTTTTCTTTGCTATAAACCTCACGGAGCCCGAGACCTTTCCAACGAATACAAAACCGTGGAAATCGGTTCGTGCGTTCTGGAGTTATAGCGTCAGGAAGGAAAACCCGACTTATTTTTATATAGTAGATATATTCACTTTAAATATAAATAATTAAATTAAAATAAAACAAATATTTAAGGGGGGCTCCCATACAACAGACATGATTTTTTTGCCGTTTTTAGGGTTCCGTAGCCAAAAAATAAAAACGGAGCCCTATTAATGTCACTCTGCTGTCTGTCCGTTTGTCTGTTTGTCTGTCCACCGGTCGCAGATCTCTAGCTCGTAGACGAAACGAGTTACAAACCTGAAATTTTGGTATTTAGTGTAGAATGTTGACCCAAAATCAAATATTGAATTAGAAATTGAATTGATTTTTTTTTCAGGGGGCTCTAATACATGAAAAAGGAGCCGGAAAAAAATTTTTTGCTTACCCTAGCTTGTGGAATATCACTGTTTAGAGCTCATCAAGTTCGTTCGTTCGTTCGTCTCAACCAATAGACGCGACTTCGTCCGCGTGGATAAAGGTTTTTAAATCTCTAATTTTCCGGGATGAAAAGTAGCCTATGTGTTAAATTGTTAATCCAGGGTATAATCTATTTCCATTCAAAATTTCAACCAAATCCATCCAGTAGTTTTTGCGTGATTGAGTAACAAACATCCAAACATCCACACTTTCACATTTATAATATTAAGTAGGATTAATAGGATTAGTAGGATGTCTGTGAACCCTACGCGTACTGCCACTAGCGCGGCGCCGCGGGAGCCTCCGACACGCGACGCCGTCTACTCATTCTTTCCCACATGTGGGCAGTGAGCTGCTGCTGCATTACTCGGAAATTATTGTGAAGTGTACAAATAGATACCTTCTTAATTCGAGTTATTAAAAAAACCTACCTACTTTGAACTCCAATATTGAAATTGCAAAAACAAATACAATTGGTCGAGTAACCCTTGAAAATGCAAGCAACCCCTGCAAAAGAACAGTCAATAGCCGCGGGAGCAGGGACGCGAGCGGGACTCGGGAGGCTGCCGGCATCCCGCGCCCCGCACCCCGCGCCCCGCACCCCGCACCTAGCCCCTGTTGGCCTGTTGCCGAAGCCGCGATCACTCGCTGGAGTGCTCAACAATAAATAAATAAATCTATCTATTCTTCTATACATATAATACAAGTGTAAATTGAAAATTTAAAAAACCCCCGACATTCGCCATTTTGTGGCAGCGGCCATCTTGGATTTGCAATAATGCTATTCTACTAGTCAAGCCCTTTCATTTGATACCCATATTAAGGGAGTTGTGAAAAAATATGTAATCCGCCATTTTGTAGCGGCGGCCATCTTGGACTGATTTTCATCAAACATAGCTAACAACACTCTCGACTAAATTACCTTTCAAACAAAAAAAACCGCATTCAAATCGGTCCACCCGTTTGAGCGCCACAGGGGAACAGACAGACACACACACACACACACACACACACACACACACACAGACACGTCAAACTTATAAACTTAAACCCCGTCGTTTTGCGTCGGGGGTTAAAAATCGTAGAATTGCCGTGTCTGTACATTGAAGATTTTTGCAAAATAATAACTGGGGGATGCATCGATGGGGATAAGTAATAGAACGTAAAAAATCTATTTTTGAAATTTTTGTCTGTTTGTCTGTTTATCTGTTTGTCTGTATGTGCGCGCATCACGTAAAAACTACTGAATGGATTGAAATGAAACTCGGCATGATTTAAGTTCATACTATGGAGTAACATATAGGATACTTTTTATCCCGAAATTCAGCACGGTTCCCTTGGGAAACGGGATGAAAGTCAAAATGTGTACTTAGCTGTAATTCGTTAACGGGTGGTCCGATTTCATTCATTCTTTTTTTGTTAGAAAGGAAATACTTCAAAGATTACTGGCTAATCTCTGAAAGGCTGGACCGATTTTGATGGGACTGTCACTGGCGGATGTTTACATTTTGATCTACCTAAAAACCCGCCAGTGAACTTTTAACAATTTTTAGCAAGGTATGAGTTCAAAGGAGCCTAGGAAAAACAAAATGATTCTCACGAGATTTTTAAAAATCAGCCAAGTGCGAGTCGGGCCTCGCTCTTTCAGGGTTCCGTACATAATTATGAACAATATAATATTTTGGGTCTAAGAAATATTTAATTTCCGAGCTAGACATCGCAACAAACCGTGAAAGAAAAACCCAAAAAATCAGCCAAGTGCGAGTCGGGCCTCGCTCTTTCAGGGTTCCGTACATAATTATGAACAATATAATATTTTGGGTCTAAGAAATATTTAATTTCCGAGCTAGACATCGCAACAAACCGTGAAAGAAAAACCCAAAAAAATGTTCGTTTATTTTGGTCACAGCTTATAAACTATTTAATAAATCGTTGTTTTCAGTATTTGTTGTTTAAATAGAGCATATAGTACATAATATACTGAAATATCATATTCCCAACTAGTTTAGTTTTTGAGATAGCCCCCGTCACAAAAATGGTCTAAAACTGACAACTTTGATGGCCTCCCATTCCCTTATTTTTTGAGATAAAAATTAAAAAAATATATATTTGTACTCTACTTAATGAGCTCTAAACAATGATACCCCACAAGCTAGGGTAAAGAAAAAATTTTTTTTTCCGGCTCCTTTTTCATGTATGGGAGCCCCCCTGAAAAATAATTTAATTCAATTTCTAATTCAATATTTGATTTTTGGGTTAACGTTTTACACTAAATACCAAAATTTCAGGTTTGTTACTCATTTCGTCTGCGAGCTAGAGACCTGTGACCGGCGGACAGACGGACAGACAGACAGACAGACAGACAGACAGACAGACAGACAGCCGAGTGACATTAATAGGGCTCCGTTTTTACCCTTTGGGTACGGAACCCTAAAAAATGTTCGTTTATTTTGGTCACAGCTTATAAACTATTTAATAAATCGTTGTTTTCAGTATTTGTTGTTTAAATAGAGCATATAGTACATAATATACTGAAATATCATATTCCCAACTAGTTTAGTTTTTGAGATAGCCCCCGTCACAAAAATGGTCTAAAACTGACAACTTTGATGGCCTCCCATTCCCTTATTTTTTGAGATAAAAATTAAAAAAATATATATTTGTACTCTACTTAATGAGCTCTAAACAATGATACCCCACAAGCTAGGGTAAAGAAAAAATTTTTTTTTCCGGCTCCTTTTTCATGTATGGGAGCCCCCCTGAAAAATAATTTAATTCAATTTCTAATTCAATATTTGATTTTGGGTTAACGTTTTACACTAAATATACCAAAATTTCAGGTTTGTTACTCATTTCGTCTGCGAGCTAGAGACCTGTGACCGGCGGACAGACGGACAGACAGACAGACAGCCGAGTGACATTAATAGGGCTCCGTTTTTACCCTTTGGGTACGGAACCCTAAAAAATGTTCGTTTATTTTGGTCACAGCTTATAAACTATTTAATAAATCGTTGTTTTCAGTATTTGTTGTTTAAATAGAGCATATAGTACATAATATACTGAAATATCATATTCCCAACTAGTTTAGTTTTTGAGATAGCCCCCGTCACAAAAATGGTCTAAAACTGACAACTTTGATGGCCTCCCATTCCCTTATTTTTTGAGATAAAAATTAAAAAAATATATATTTGTACTCTACTTAATGAGCTCTAAACAATGATACCCCACAAGCTAGGGTAAAGAAAAAAATTTTTTTTCTGGCTCCTTTTTCATGTATGGGAGCCCCCCTGAAAAATAATTTAATTCAATTTCTGATTCAATATTTGATTTTGGGTTAACGTTTTACACTAAATACCAAAATTTCAGGTTTGTAACTCATTTCGTCTGCGAGCTAGAGACCTGTGACCGGCGGACAGACGGACAGACAGACAGACAGACAGACAGACAGACAGCCGAGTGACATTAATAGGGCTCCGTTTTTTACCCTTCGGGTACGGAACCCTAAAACCAATATCCACGCGAACGAAGTCGCGGGTTTCCGCTTGTAAATAATAGTTGCTAGGAAATACACACTCAGTTTTGTCACGGAAAGTTAAAAGCGAATTATTCACTTGTAGGTTTTTAGGGACAGCTCAGGTACATATTATGTATTATTTATTAATTACTTAATCGATATTTGCAACGAAACAACGCGCAGTTGTTTTCGGTCGCGAGTCAATGGAACGTTATAATTAAATTTTATAAAATAATAAGGTAAACTAACCTATACCCGTACCTGTGTCGAGCGAGGTAAAATTATTATTCTTGCACATGTATGCCCGGTTCCGATTCCCGGATCGGTAGTTTTCTAGCCGCTCGATTATTTAAAACAATGATAATTAATTCACTCGACGGACACACACGCATCACGCAACGCGACACATTTATTTAAATCGTTGGATCGTGGATTGCGAATGCAAAATTGATCGGACGAGTAGTATTTCGCGATTCGTGCACATCCCGACCGGCGTCGGCGGCGGCTGAATACGTAATGCGGCCAGCGAGTCCTGCGCTCGTGGTGCGGTGGTGGTCGCCGGTCGCCGCTGGGCAGTGGACACTCACTTGTGGTCGCGTCGGGGGTCGTGGTGCAGGCGGTAGGCGCGGGCGGGCCGGGGTCAGGTGCACATGTCGCGCGGCGGCGGCGCGGGCGGGCTCTGCGGCGGCGGCGACGTGGTGGCGAGCGGGGACGCACGACGTGCACGCTGCTCCGCGGCCCGAGCGCGACTGCCTGCGGGCTGCGGGCTGCGGCAGCCGGCAGGCGGCTGCTGACGCGACGGTGGCGGCTGAGCGGCTCAGCGGGCAGCGGCTGTCGGGCCCACTCCGCTAGCCGGCGAGGAGCTACTGGAGCCCGCCGGAGACGAGGCGACTGGCGAGATCAGAGATGCGCCCGGAGGCTGCGCGCCGCCGCGCCGGCCCAGTACCGCGCGTCGCGCACCTCCCCGCCCCGCACCTGCCCTCCAAACCTGAGGGGTCAGGGGTGGACGGGTGATCAAACTAAATAATAATTAAGTATACTAGCAACTATCAATCAAGCTCTTCGCAATGGAGAATACGTTTGTGGCTTATGTTGAGTTAAATTAATATTTTTTCATAATCTTTATCGACAGGAAATCATAATATTATGTAATAGTACGTTTACCATCCATCGAGAAGAAGCTTAAACGCAACATGTAAATATCGGTTGTCAGCCAGTACCTTTGGATTCTTATGTGTGACGTCAGCAAACACCTTTACGATGTGACGTCAGCAAAATGGCAGCGTTTAAATCATCTGAAAGGGGTTGGAGTTTTTGAAAAATGTTTTTTATACTTATATTTTATATTATTATTAATTAGGTATACCTATTGAAAATTGAAATATATTTTCATGAGTGGTACATTTTTCTATACTATGGTGAGACTTAGACAAAAACTTATATAAGTAAAGGTAAACAGCCAGTTTGTATGGAAACCATACCCATTGTTGGACATAAACGAAATCAACAGTATGGACAATGATCTACAATGACATAGGTCGTATTGTTGTGGGTCTTGTCAATCTCTAAAAATTGAAACAGTTTCAGTATATGAAAATGCTTATTAAAATAAACAGCGTATGCGACCATGTATCTCAACCCTGTGCCGTCTGCTGTATGGAAACTATTTTTTTTAAATATTTAATATCTTTTTTATGACATCGATTTCGAATCAAACATTTATATAATAATATATTGAAAGGTTATAATATTATCTTTCATTTAAAACTATTTTTGTTCATGTTCGCAACTTTTCGCAAAGCGGGTCGGATAATGCCCGTTTACCTTTATACATATTCCCCAGAACAACCCCAGAACCAGACGAGAAAGATCTAGACACGATAAAGTAAGTAGGTATGTATATCAAAATGTTTATCAAGATGACAGTAGGTACCACACAAATAGCGTAATCTTAATAGGAACTGTGTGTCTTACTCCCAAGGTCTCCAGCCTCGCTACTTTTGCTCATTTTATTCCTTCTGTCTTTGACATAAAATATGTAGTAGAGTTAATAATAGTACGTGACAAAAGTAATTAAGTAAATGTACTAATTAACTACTTAGTTAACAGATTATTCATTGGCTAATTATTTTAATATATGTATGACGAAATATCATTACCTATTTCATCGAATTATATATTTTATCCTTTATATTAAACAGGGTAAGTATTTGACACGCGCAAAAGCTGTGATGGTACTGGGAATCAGCACCGCAAGGTAATTTGGCCTAATTCAGGTTCTTATTAGGTCATTGTAATGTTTCAGGATCCAGTAAAACACACTTTCTGTTTACCCAGTAGGCTATGTACCGTATGCAAGCCCTGAGCCCGTCTGTCCCCGTCCCGTGCCGGTGTGCGACTGACGCCCTCTATCGTAACCTGCATACACTACATCCCTCCCTTATTTTATTTTTATTCAAATAAACTTTTACAAGTACTTCTAAATCGTCCATTGAATCTACCACTGGTTCGGAATGCCGTTCCAACCGAGAAGAACCAGCAAGAAACTCGGCGGTTGCTCTTTTTATAAAAGTAACAATATTACAATTATTATATGGCGGTTAACTAACCAAAATGTTTTTTTTTTAAATATTATTATTACAGATTACTCGTAAAGTTTAACAGAACAGCTTTGATTTTTACTCTATTTTAAATGTGTGTAACAATTACATAAACGTAGTTGATGACAGTAGACAACAATACAAAATACATAAATTAAAGGCTTTACTCTAGATCATTATTCTCTTCTAAATCATTATTCTACTATTTATACTAACCAATTAGTAATGATATGATTATGATTGTGTTATTTTTGATTAGGTACAATTTCCACCCATATTTTCCCCTTATTTTTAGGTTGCTATCTGTAGCTTTCCTTAGTCGCTTTCCTTTAGAGATCCACATACTCCTTCCCTTTTTCCTTCATTTGCAGATATCAATCTCTCACTCATCTCTATCACTCTTGTATTGTTTTGTATTCCACGTCTGGCTGCTGGAATCTTGCCTCTTCTTTTTCTTCTTCAAAACGAGAACCATTGGTGGTACCCATGGTGAGGGTCCATTTACTTCCTCGATAATATCCGCATCCTTCAGTTCCTTTAATGTTTCTTCTGTACGGTTGGATGACTTATACAGTATAGTTTATACTTAAAACATACCGGACAAGGTCCTATGTTCAGTCGATAAATTCTTTATCTACTTCTACTTTCTTTACGTTCAAAGCCATTAGTTTATGGAATAAACTTCTTTCGCAATTATATTATGCTAAAAGTCTGAGTAAATTTAAGACTACGAGAAATAAAAATTACTAACTGTTAAAATCAGCAGTTCCTTTAACAATTTTAGATTTTAAGTTTAGTTGAATAGTATTTACTAAAAGAATTATGGTCAGAATTATTGTAATTCAAATCAAATCAAATCAAATAAACTTTATTCAAAATTGATACACTGTACGCTTTTGAACGTTAATTTAGGAACAGGCCATGGTGATGATTACTTACGGAAACTTTAAAACTAAAACTATGAGGGTTTCAAACGCGCCCCGGTCTGAGGAGAGCCCACAACAACTCAGCCGGGATTATATATTTTTTTTTAGAACAATCTGTGTCCATGGGTTTTTGTCATTAAAAATCTTTTAAGCTATAGTAAGATTTTTCAATTAATTTGCGTTTAATGAAACCCTTGAACTTATTGAGAGATATATCCAAAATGTTCTCTGGCAACATATTGTAAAAAGTACAGAATTACCAACAAATGATTTTCCAACTTTTCGCAGCCTAGTAGTGGGCAACACAAGTTTATCATTATTTCTAAGATTAATGTTATGACAGTCACTTTTCCCTTAAATTTGTTGATATTTTTGTGCACATATATTAAAATTTCAAAAATATATTGGTTATAAACAGTAATAATTTTAACTTCTTTGAACTTATCTCTCAGTGACTCTCTGGGACATATTATAAAGCGTGTACCAGACATGTTTTCCAAAACGCGTCCCACGGATTCAGTACATGATTCTAAGTTCCCCAGTGGTGAAATTTTTCGTCGAATTTTCCATGAAATTTCCGATATTTTTTACCTCTTTTTTAACTGAATACTGTATAAAATCATTATTACTATCTGTCTCAACGCAATTATAAATGAAAAAGTAATTATTTCATTATTTTCACTTAAAACGGTAATGTTATCAAATTTAAGATTTTCGTCGAACAGCTGATTGCTAGTGAACTAGTGTGAATACAGGTCGTTAACCTACATTCGTACTGGCCTTGAATTTATAATGAGGCTCGCGGCGCAGACAAAAGAAGTGCCGGGCGCGCGACGTCAAGGCCACGCTTTAACTCATAAAAGTCTCATACTGTGAATTTTGCGCGGAGCGTTGCGTACGTTGTTATCGCGTTGTATGCAATACATTGCGCGCTCAAAAGTGGCAATTTTTTGAAACCAATCATTTCTGACATAAATGAATTCAGTATTTTCACATAACACATTAAATGCAACCTTACCTCAAAGTTTTGATTAAGATGTCATTTACACCCTGTATATGGCACGAACAGCTCTCTTCTACAGCACGAAAATGGAATTAATATCAGCAGCATTACCCCATAATAGTATGCCATACGACATAATACCTACTGTGAAAATAACTAAAATAAACTAACCTCGCCGTTTCAATGTCAGTCAATTGTCGAGTCTTTTTAAACCGAGTGAAGATGAACTCAGGGCCATATTGTTGCCAAGAACCCACAGCTAAAGGCTGAACTGGCCAACCTAAACAGCGCACACACTGTGGTGCCAGCGCCTGGTAGCATTGAAACTCATGGAGACCCATTGGGAAGAATCTCTATGCTGGAGCATGAACTGAGCAGATCTCAAAACCATTCATGACTTTCAGTCACAAATAAAGTTATGAAATATAATAAACAATACATAAAACAACAATTTTTTACAACAAGCCGCTCCAATGCGGGTCGGTGCGCTTCTCAACAAGTATCGTCACATGATAGTGATAATAACCGGGACCAACCGCTTAACACGCTCTCCGAGGCACAGGGGCACAACACCCCCAGCCTCCAACTCAAGGTGGCATTGAGACAGAATAACCCAATACCCATCAATCATTTGCCCGACCAAGGAATCGAACCCGGAACCCCGCGATCCGCGTTCGAACATGCTAACCACTAGATCCACGAGGCAGTAATTATCCTTCATGGCTCCCTACTGCTTACTCATTGCGTGACCTTTAAGTGAACCCTTACCACAACTATGATTAGTCTTTTGAACTGTTATTTCAAAAATTTATAATTGAACTATCAGTCAGCTTTTCTCTTACCTACTCGATAAATCAAACTAAAATCTGATTCGATTAATCTATACTTAAAAACCTTAATGATTAACTATCAGTTCTCTCAACATCACATCAGCTCATATCAAATCTGATCTAAAAATACTTAAGGTTCAAATTACTTTTACAGTTACATTTTTCAAACTAAACGAATCTAATCTTGGTTTTGAATGCCACGTCTATAACTATTCTAAATATTTGTCAATCAAATGTTCCTACTAAATGCAATCCAACTACACTTCTTTAGCTCTAATCGTGTAAGCATTCATCATCCTGATAAACCCTTCCACGATCTAAAACTTCTTCACGGCTTTTCACAGCCGGTGAATTCGAACTTGATCACTTCCCAACATCAATGAAGATGTCCGGATATCATGTAGGTAATATTCTAACGAAATCAAACTATTATTTAAAAATCTACATTTATCACCCGCAAAACTCAGTTAAATCGAAATAGAAATTAGTTTAACCAAAATGTCGCTTCATATTTCTTTCCTAATTAGTTAATTACACTCAGCATTCCAATATGGCAATACTCACTCGATTAATGTGTCAGTTCCATCTCAGCTATATCAATTGTGAAATGAAATTTAATAATCTTTAAACCATTTCTTTAACATTTATATCAACTTTCAACAAGAAGCTCGGTCGTACCGTATTTAAATATAGGATAATAAATACAACATCTAAAGCAAAATTTAAAACGTCAGTAGGTCGGTACAATGTCTTTAAACGAGCCGTAATAGGCTAGTCGATATTGTGTACAGGTTATGGATTTATGATGAAATTATAAATTGTACACCGACCGAGGTTGGTTCACCGTTACAGTCGAACTTTTCAATGAAAGGAATGATTTTTTCTTTATTTTTTCTTTATTTTAGCGGCCTGGGACAATCAATTTAATGAGTTAGATAACTGTTATCTGTCGTCTTGTGGTAATCAATTTAATGATTCAGATAACTGCCATCTGCTGTTTTTAATACAAACGCAAAGAACATGTCCAATTTAATCCAATTTAATGGAGGCAAATTGCCACACGAAGAATTTCCAATTTAATGGAGGTACCTTTGTACCACATATTTCCAATTTAATGGAGGTACCTTTGTACCACATATTTCCAATTTAATGGAGGTACCTTTGTACCACATATTTCCAATTTAATGGAGGCAAGTTGCCACACGAAGAATTTCCAATTTAATGGAGGCAAGTTGCCACACGAAGAATTTCCAATTTAATGGAGGTACCTTTGTACCACATATTTCCAATTTAATGGAGGTACCTTTGTACCACATATTTCCAATTTAATGGAGGTACCTTTGTACCACATATTTCCAATTTAATGGAGGCAAGTTGCCACACGAAGAATTTCCAATTTAATGGAGGCAAGTTGCCACACGAAGAATTTCCAATTTAATGGAGGTACCTTTGTACCACATATTTCCAATTTAATGGAGGTATCGTGTACCAATACATAACATTTTCTTCCAATTTAATGGGGGTACCTTTGTACCAATAATTCTAATTTAATACAAAGTTACCCTAACTTTGTACCAAATATTTCTAATAAAATATTATATTTATATATATTTTACTTATTTAATTTTATTACTTAGTTGATATAAATTTCATATGTATTTATTAATTCATTATTATACTAGGCAATACATAAATAACCCAGAAATGACTAACATCTAGTCACATTTAATTCAATAGATTAGATAGAATATCTAGACTCCATAGTCACATTTAATTTAACCCTTTGTTATTTATTTCATTTATGTACCACACCACAGCATCTCATAACATAACTAATTATAATTCGAAATGAAATATTTACCTCTAGCGATCATCTCCTTACAATCTACATCATCGCATAACATAAACACGTAGAACATAAACAGCCGTCGTATCACTGTTCCTTTGTAATAATGAATACGACTTACCTACTAACAATAATACTCAACCACAAAAATAGGGATCGAACCTATGTGGTATACCTACTTATTGTTTACGTAGTTATTTAATATCACTGAGCAAGTAAATACTTATTATGCCCAATATTAGATGTTGCAATTCTGACAGGCTTTAATGTTTTTTTTTCTTATTTTATTTTTAAAATGTATATTTTAAGTTATTTAACTATTCGAATGACAAAACAGAACATGCGAGTAAAATACTTTTGTCACGTAATTAAACAGAGTGCTTACTGCTTAGTCTAAGTTTGGAGCACTCCAAAACTTTGTAGTATACTATTGATCGATTTCAGAGTAAAATGGACCCAAAATGGCTTGTATTAAGGCTTGAGTTCGCCAATACATTCAGCATTCGAACACAGCGAGCGCCCCAAGCAGAAATGTTGTAAAATACATATTCGAACTACCTACGGAACTACGACTTTAAAATAAGAGTGTTGGGGCTCAGTTTCTCAAAACGAGTGAGCAAACGAGTCGCAAACTATTTATATGTGTAAAATCTTAGACTAACCGTACAGGTATCAGTTGTATACTTTTACTAAAATATGTAGGTAGGTATGTAAGAAACATTGAGATATTTATCCAATACAAAGTTAATAAAAAAGAAATGTCACCTGCGTACATAACTTAACTCAGGAGATTTCTGTGGTGTAGTCGGAGTGATTTGGTAGGTACTTTAAATATTTTATAATATCCCACCTTATGTTTTTTTTTTTTTTTTGTATTATTATTAATAAAATTACTATATCTGACCTTTACTCTCGTCGCCACTTGTAATGTTTCAGGATCCAGTAAAACACACTTTCTGTTTACCCAGTAGGCTATGTACCGTATGCAAGCCCTGAGCCCGTCTGTCCCCGTCCCGTGCCGGTGTGCGACTGACGCCCTCTATCGTAACCTGCATACACTACAGTCATCATACGTGTAACTTATAAGAGCTTGTTATTTTAGTATTGTAAAGTCACCAAACTGGAAGCGTAAAGGACATCAAGTTTTATATAATAGGCACAAAACTCATCGTTATCGCAGGGTTTTGTCCCCAAGTTTATTTAGAGTCTCAATTTTCAATGCCGTTGATTTATGTTTTTTTAAGATTGCGTATGTGGTATTACATAGTAGAAAATCGCTACCCTTATAGGATGCCTTTTGTGTCACTAACTAAGTATCCTAAGATAATTCCTTTTGCCCCGAAATGGCTTCATGTATGACACTGAATTCTAAGGAGTAAGAGACTTCTTTTTACTGTAATTACTTGTATTTCAAGATTCTAGTTCAACTCAATAAAAAGTTATAGCAATTCAAAGCGTATTGTCATAATAGTAATAGTGCAACTGACTGACCTTCATCAACCCCATAAACCACTTTCCAGTGAAGTACAATCTTGAAAATGATGGGCATTTTGGTACCCATGTCCAGTCAAGATGATTTATACCACTGATTTATACACTGAAGGATAGATCTTTTTAAGGAAACAAAAAGTACTATGACAACAAGCTTGAATTAGTTGTACGTTTTAAATATACGCTTCAGAAATCAGAATGTTAGATTTTGGCTTGACATAGAATTTAAAAAATAATGATATTTTCGGGACCCTGCGGCGGTGCGGCGTGGCGCGGCGGCCACGGCGACTTGTACATTTTTTCAAACGATTCCAGTCGCTGATATTGTGCAAGTGACCACGTTATCGCGTCTTTCATATTGTTCACTATGCCAAAATGGAAAAAAAATGTTACAGGATGAAATATTTTAATAGGTAGCCAAAAAATAAATCAAGGTAAGATTACTCCGATTGGACAGCGAACTGGGACTAGCGCCATGGATATTCTTATTCAATACAAAAAGACCTTTCCAATGATGTATCAATTATACCGATTGGTGCCGGTACCAGGTTCCATACATTTTTGCCCATCATCCTTTGGCATGAAGAGAATCAAAAAATATTTTTATGTTTATTGCAAAAATTCTGAAATTTAGAGATTGAATTTTGCAACGAGTCAAATTCTTTATCTTGTGAAAAGGCTTCATCTGAATATTCTAAAATAGTCCAAAAAGTCAAATATACCGTACATACCGTGAAAAATACCCTTCCCCCTTTATTTTTAAGGTTTACAAAAGAAAATTCTGAAATAATAAACAGTTAATAAAAAAAATATGTAAACTATAGAGGAAAAAAACGATATTTGTACCATAAATCAACAAAGTGAAGCTTGTTTTTTCATGTGCGTGTGGTGAGTGTGATTTGTATGTGAGTGCGTGTATTTACTCCATAGCTAAGCACTTAGCTTCTATTTGGTCTGAGGTTTCTAACCAGCATTTTTTTAGAAATCCGCAGTAATACGTTAAGCTTATTTATGTAGTTCTAAACTACTTAATAGGAATTGGTTTTGAGGGTAGACTATTTTAATTAAACAGCTATCATTGTACGTTTCCATCAAAGTTACGGAACCATCACCGCGCGCGTCTGACTCGTAATTGTTTGGTTTTATTTAGCCTCTTAACTCAAATAACGGAAAAATAAATGCATGATGTTCTTAAAGATAAGTCCAGACCTCTGGTCAGGTCAAGTAGCTAAGCGGTATATTTAGCGAAAGGAACACCTGAACAAAGCAGATTTAACTGTACCCAGCGTGATTTTACTGTTAAGTATGCGTTTATATCTAGTTTAGCACGTAGGTCGAATGAGTTCAATAAATTATGATTCAAAAAAATTATTTTGCTTTTCTAGAGACGACGGTGAGATAGAAATGACCATCGGAACAAATTATCTCTTTCGTATTGTGTCTAGTTAGAACATGACCTCACTATGCATAAATCACTAAATTGGGAAAGCATTTTATTTTGAACGTTGTAAAAATTTCTCTTTTTTACCTCATATCGCATTCGCCATATCAGGCATCAGATGTGTCTTGTGCAATCTCCTGACTATACTTGTAAATATTCCTTTATTCATAGGCGCATGGTTGCTCCACACGTTTCGTAGACCTAAAATAGGAGTAATTACCCTACTATTGTATTTTTTGTGAGATAGGTATTTTTGCAGTTTCACTGCTATCTAGTAGGTACCTATTATCCTTAGATATGTATTTTATTTCTGAAAAGTTTTATAATTTTTATAATATTTTTCTTTTTACGAGTAGGTACTGTGAAGGAGCAGGTAAGTTTAGTGTTTTCCTCAAACTAACCAGTTTCGGCGGGTGGGTGTTTGATCGAAAGGCGCGCGGCGCGCGTCCGCGGCCCGGCCGGTCACCGGTGCACTCGCTGTCGCTGCACAGCGTCGCATTCAGAGCACTGCGCGCGTCACGTGGTGCGCCCGGCCCGCTGCGCCGCGCCCGCAGGTGACGTGACGTCACTCCGCCACCCGCCCTTCGCGAGCCAGTGGGTACTATGGCCGCCTCGGGAGTCGGGACTGAGGCGATGATCTGAGCTGAGCTTCAGTAGGTACAAATATTATTCATTAAAACTTCGTTTTCGCAAAATGAAAAAATGAACACCACACCGCCACAGATAAATTTTATATACCTACCTCGATTAGTGCGAGAAGCGATTGAAATCCGCAAATATGAGAATTTGAATCGTGACGATTTTGAGCTACCGAGGATGCGGAATCCAGTGGTAGAATTATGCAACCCGGAACAACTTCGTAAGATATCCACTGTGAAGAGTGACGTTGTGAGTGTAAGTACTAAGTATTCTGCCGAACAGCCAGTGAAGTTTCTGGAAAGCGGGTAGTTCGATACTTATTGCCCGCGTGTGCCCGCGTCAGCTGAGCCTTCCCCGCTCGCGGCACCGCGCCGCCCGCGCCGGCGGCGCCGCGCCGCGCAGACGCTGGGAAATGCATTTACGCACACCCTCCGGAAGCAGCACAGCGGACTGCGCCGCTTCCGGAAGGTAGTGTGGGACTCAAGCAGGCCAAGAAGTGGCCAGAATACCCACTAAAACCCAGCGATGTTCCTCCGTGTCGCCTGGTGGCTGGGTTACGGGAACACTTTCGCAATCATCCGCGACCCAGCCGGCGCCGTCCGCCGAGGCAGACCCTCCACCGGGGGACCTAAAGGTCCCCTAACTCCGTCTGAGGCGCACCAGGAACATAATGGTGCGCCTCCCGACCCGAGGCGTCTCAACGGGCGACGGATACGCCATTCCATCACCCGGAGTTCCTCGCTAGAGGCAACCCTCAAGAGGGCCACATCCGCAGGCGACCCTCAAGAGCTTCACCCCTCGTGTAATTTTTTATAGAGGTTTTCTTCCTCGCGGCCCCTCGCTCAGTGCGTGGGGCCCCCGGTTCCGCTCAGTGCGGATTACGGGTTGCCCGACGGTGGCCGAAGCCAGCGCCCACCGGCCACAAAGACCGGCGGACCCGCCGCGCAGGGCGTTGCCACCCCCTCCTGTAATTTTTTAACGAGGTTTTCTTCCTCACGGCCCGAAAGCCTCCCCCCCAATTGTCGCCGCCCGGAGTCCCCACAGTCCACTCTGATGAACAGAGAAGTACCAGGAGCCTCCAAGCGGCAACCCCCTGCTGGTTTTGGTCCACGCCGGGTTTCCCCGGTACCTCCCATATCTGGGAGGCGTTCCCCCATCCGCCACGGGGGGACGCGCCCGATGGGGGACCAGCAACCCCACACGGGAGTCTCGGCGTGACCTGCAACATGCCTGCACAACGGGATCGGAGTCTCGGCGTGACCTGCAACATGCCTGCACAACGGGATCGGAGTCTCGGCGTGCCCTGCAACATGCGCACAACGGGATCGGACTGTCCCTGCAACTGGATCGAAATATCGACAGACAAAACCATCGTTTTTAGGGTTCCGTACCCGAAGGGTAAAAAACGGAGCCCTATTAATGTCACTCGGCTGTCTGTCTGTCTGTCTGTCTGTCTGTCTGTCTGTCTGTCTGTCTGTCTGTCCGTCTGTCCGCCGGTCACAGGTCTCTAGCTCGCAGACGAAATTAGTTACAAACCTGAAATTTTGGTATTTAGTGTAAAACGTTAACCCAAAATCAAATATTGAATTAGAAATTGAATTAAATTATTTTTCAGGGGGGCTCCCATACATGAAAAAGGAGCCGGAAAAAAAAATTTTTTCTTTACCCTAGCTTGTGGGGTATCATTGTTTAGAGCTCATTAAGTAGAGTACAAATATATATATTTTAATTTTTATCTCAAAAAATAAGGGAATGGGAGGCCATCAAAGTTGTCAGTTTTAGACCATTTTTGTGACGGGGACTATCTCAAAAACTAAACTAGTTGGGAATATGATATTTCAGTATATTATGTACTATATGCTCTATTCAAACAACAAATACTGAAAACAACGATTTATTAAATAGTTTATAAGCTGTGACCAAAATAAACGAACATTTTTTTGGGTTTTTCTTTCACGGTTTGTTGCGGTCTAGCTCGGAAATTAAATATTTCTTAGACCCAAAATATTATATTGTTCATAATTATGTACGGAACCCTGAAAGAGCGAGGCCCGACTCGCACTTGGCTGATTTTTAAATTTTATCATGTTAGGTAGGTACTTAGGTAGGATGTAGATGTTTACGTCTATTGTGTCGTAAAACCGTGAAATGAGCTTTAAAAGGTAGGTAGGTATGTTTTGTCCGAAGCATGAGTTCGGTAGGTGTACCGTGTAAATTGAAGAATTTCATTTTTATTTACATTTTCCTTGTTAAGTAAATAAAATGGTAGTGAACATGATACAAATCAAATCAAATAAACTTTATTCAAAATTGGTATACTGTACACTCTTTGAACGGCAAATTAGGAACAGGCAACCATGGTGATAATTACTTACGGAAACTTAAAACTAAAATTACGAGGGTTCCAAACGCGCCCTGGTCTGAGAAGAGCCCACAACGAACTCAAACAAACTACCTTGTTACCTGTTATGATTTAAGCACAATCTCGAGTTATTACAACTACCGGATAGATTTCTTTTATTGATAATGTGCTTGAGATGGAAGTTGGAAGTTGGAACTCAATTTGGGTACGTACGTAGGTAGATAGGTAGGTAGGTAGGTAGGTAGGTAGGTAGGTAGGTAGGTAGGTAGGTAGGTAGGTAGGTAGGTAGGTAGGTAGGTAGGTGGGGTGCTAGCCAGGTAACCTCCAAGTGTGCCTGGGTGCTGCTGGTCCTCTTGGATACGTCCGAGGGGAAGAGCAGTATTCGGGCCGGTGCGCCCCGGTAACATGGTTAATAATTTCGGGGATATTGTTAGCCATGGCCAATGACCTGGCGGAGGGAGGTTTTTCCGCGTGTCCCTCTGATTAGCAGAGGGCACTGCGGATGAAACTGGGGGTGAGACACCCCGGGGCGGGGGGCAGCGATGCCCATCGCGGGAGGAAGAAAACCTCGTTAAAAAATTACGGGAGGGCGCGAGCCTCTGGAGGGACAGCCCAGAGGCGAGCGGGAGCCCCAGCTGGGGCGGCTGCCGGACACCTGGGATGCATACTTTGGGTTCCCCAGGCGTCCAGCACACACAGCATGAGGGTCATGCCGTGGTGGTTTTAGTGGGTATACCCGGTTGGAGTCCCACATAACCTTCGTTCTGCCGCATTCGGCCGCAGAACGGGGGTACCTATAAAAGGTTTCCACCACGTCAAAAAAATGTCTTTAGCTATAGGTGGGACGGTGGGTATATTAAGTATAATAATATTATATGTACCTACCTGTATCTTGATGGTGTGCATATGTAGATTGTAGGTACAAGACGGAGATAGATTGTCTCTATGAAGGCTAATGCCATCCCCACGACTGGGTTGAGTTGAGTAGGTATCAAAATATCAGAATATCAAAATACACACAGACTAAATATTGTTTGGGGTTTGCTTCGATTCGCTAATTATACTTATCTACTACAGGTAGGAGGCAGTAAATATATAAAACAAAGAGACTTTAATCTTATTTATTTCAAGTAGGTATAGACTATAGACTAAGTACCTACCTACCTATCTACCTACCTGCAATAGTTCCCGTACCTGGATTATTTCTTTTAAAACATAATTATGTACCTACCTAGTTTACATTGCAGAGGATGTGTGTAGGATTTATACCTATTTACACTTTAGCCCTGTGTGGCTGGTGGCTGCCTGGCTGGTGGCTGGTGGCTGGTGGCTGGTGGCTGGTCCACCGACCACTGGTTGGTTGGAGTCTCCGAGTAGGTCTTTCCTATATGAATACGACCCGTGAACAAGCAGACATTGTTTGAAAATTCAATTTATATCGAAGACCGAAGTATAGGTAGGTAGTTATAGGTACATAATTATAAATGCTAAAAGCTGCCAAATATTTGTTGAACAACTAATAATCATTCCTAAATAAACACTACAAAGTGTTGTTCTTGATACGTGAAACTTTCTAAAATAAAAATAACCGCTTATTGTAAAACTGGGCGTGAAAAAGCCTCGCAAAAACTAAAGAATCGAAATATAAAGTAAGCGGATGACGCGCCACGAGCCGCGAGTCGCGAAACCAGAAGTTCTTGTATCTGTTTATAGCGCGACCCGTTACCCGCATCGCCGCATCGCCGCATCGCCGCATCGCCTCGCGTCCGAGAAAAATACTCTTACATACAACCATACAATACGTATACGCATAACACAACGCATCAAATTAAATATTTTGAAGACCCGCTACAATCTGAGCCTTACCTCTTAAGAGTCTTATCCAGGTGGCCTTACTACATGTCAGAAGAACTAGGCATAAAATGCATTTATGTCGTGGTTTAAGCACAGAGGACGGGTTTAAGTAAGTATCCTTGGAGTAGGTATGCGGTTGAAAAATGAAATGTTGCAGCCTATATTATTGTGACCAAAGAGTTCCAATTGTGACTCGAAGTTTATATCCGGATTCCGGCTCAGTAACTTTCAGGGAAACAGTAACATAGTAAACATAAATGCAGTGCCTTCTATTAAGTAATTTATCTAACAACCTGCCTAGAAGTGACACGGACAGAAAATAGCGTCAAAATCGACCCAGCAGTTTTTCAAGACGACGGTTACAGAAACACAATATTTTACGAACGCATAGGTAGGTATACTTACCGAGTCCGTTAGGTCGTGGGTAAGAACAATGCATATAACATCGAGATAGATTCCAATTCCCGTGTCCCGTGAGCTGCGAAGGCGAACGAGGAGATCTAGTCGGCGCGGGCGCGCCGGCCACCGGCCATCGGCGGGCAATTAGCGCTCATCACATGATGCGCAACAGTCACTGATTGATTCGCGTTCTATTTTAGTACCTACAACTACATCGATAACGGATCCGATAGGTACATTTGATTGACTCAAATGCCCGCGCCGCGCCGCCCGCGCCCCGAGCACCCCCGAGCGCGCTGCGAGTCTGGGCCTGCTCACACGAGGATGTATATTTACCGTATGTTACAGGTCCTAGATTTACGCGAATAAATTGAGAATTGTTCCTTGATCGATAGATGCCCATTGTCCACCGCTGGACGTAGCTCTGTCGTAGGGACAGCCCAGTTCGCGCCGCGCCGCTAGAAACCGGCGGCTCCCGAGTCCCGGCCCCTCCTTCAATGTCGACTCGTCTACCTAATGGAGGGCCTGCCGACGTCGCGCTTCCCGTCATTTCTTGCGAGGTCGCCAGTCGCCACTCCGACCCCTGGAGACGCCAACGTGTATCGGTTGTTGGAACCGTGCGCCCCGCCGCCCGCCCCCGCCCTTTGCCAACTCAGCTTCGGGGTCGAACTCGGTCCCCCTCAAATGTTCCGAAATGTTCCGAAGTTCCGACCACTAGTCTATCACATACGACAAATTCAGATAATCGCCACGATAGCAACGATTCACTCAGGTTTTCCGCAATCGACCTCGACGCAAAAACGACAGGGTGTTATAAACATCGATGTTTATAAAAGGTACCTAAGTAGGTAGTCAGGAGTGTTTTTAGCTATGTTAGATGAAAATCTGTCCAAGATGGCCGCCACCGCAAAATGGTGAATGTCGGGGGCATGTGGATAATCAAAGGTCGGGGGTTTTTTAATTTTTAATTTATACAGTACGCCGCACGCGCTCATCGTAGCAGTACGTGTTTACTTAACTTCCTCCAGTCCAACCGGTTCGCACTCTAGTGATGGGAAACGTGTTTATCGATAACGTGAAACCCGGGTAGCGTGAAGTTGGAAGTATGGAGCGTTTTCTTACGAGATCCAATTCGCTTGGAAAACGACCTCTAGACACTGACTCCACAGACTGGGAAATACCAAAGAGATCAGCGCGTCCTGCGGGTCCCAACTCATCGGTTCCTGTAAACACAGCAAATCGGTTTAGCGCCTTAACGGCTGACAAAGCTGCCTCAGAGACATCAGCTAGAAGATTTCAAGATGCAACTATTGCCCGCAAGAGCTCGGAGAGGACTCCACCTATTATAATTGAATCTAAAAAAGAATGGACTCATGAATTCATCAAGACTCTTATCAGCAGATACAGTACAAATTTTCATCTGCAGTACAGGGGCGGCAGAAAAATTGCAGTGATTTGCTATTCATCGCAAAGCCACGAAGATGTGAAAAAAGGATTACGCTCCGAAAATGTACCTTATCACACTTTCACGCGTAAAGATGAAAGAACCTCTAAGGCCGTGATTTTCGGGTTGCCTGCCTATGTAGAAACATCCTTGAAGGATGAGCTTGCTTCTCTTGGATTTCCAGATGTTATCATACGTAAAATGAAAGTACCTAACGGCAGAAATGCTACATGCCCACCTTTCTTCATACAATTACCAGCCGGCAGTGATATGAAACGTTTCAAACAAATTAAATATATTAGTAACTGTGTGATTCAAATACGTAAATACCAAGCTAAAAATATATATGGAACCCAATGCTTCCGATGCCAAGGTTTTGGTCACTCATCCAAAAATTGTAATCTAACTCCTCGGTGTGTGAAATGTACAGAGCCACATCTTTCTAGTGATTGTCCGAAAAAAGATCGTTCTGAACCGGCTCAGTGCTGTAATTGCGGTGAAAATCATCCAGCAAATTATCGACAATGTGGGGAGCGTCAGAAATACCTTCGTCTAACCCAAGAAAAGAAGACTCAGAGTCAGGGAATCAAAAACCCACCTAAAACAATACTAGGCGGTAAGGTAGATGGTCGATCCTGGAACGAAGTTGCAGCTGAAAATAATCCAAGTAAAACTACCAGCTCGCGGCAATTCAACGACAACAGTGATCCTGCTACTATGGATATGCTAGCTATACTCAAAGCAATCAAATCCATAAAAAGCGAATTTGTTGCGTGCACTAATATGATGGATAAAGTTATTTTAATCCTAACTCACCTAGGTCAATACGTATAATAATACTGCAAATTTACGTTTACTAGTCTGGAATGCTGACGGCATTCGTAAAAAGATCACTGAGCTTCGGGATCTGGTAAGCGCTCTTGATGTTGATATTGTTGCTTTATGTGAGACCAGAATATCTCCTAATGTAAGTCTTAACACACCTGGGTTTCACTGCTACCGACAGGACAAGTTAGCTGAGGGCCGAGGGCAAGGTGTAGCCATTTTAATTAAGTCTGACATTCATCATACTCCCATCTCAATGCCTCGAACTCATAACCTAGAGTGTACTGGGATTCAGCTATGTCTGGCTGGTAAGAATGTGACCTTCATAGCTGCCTACCAATCTCCTAATCTTCCGCTGTTATGCAGCGATTTAGATATTATTATTAACTCGTACCCCTCGCTAATACTTATGGGGGATTTAAACACAAAGCATCCCTATTGGCATTGTTCTACTGCTAATTTACATGGCAAGATCTTATTTAATCATATGATTAATAACACTGGTCAACAAAATAAAAAAAGTTGTTTGTTTCCTGTGATGTTTTTTTTGTTTCTAGCTCAGTTTGGCACATATTTTTTAAATATGGCAACAGTTTTCCTGTAACAGCTTTTGTTTTTGAGTTACAGCAAACTACCCTCATTCACCAATTTTGTTTAGATTTTTGTGTTTTGCGGAACACTAAAATATATTTTGTTGTTGTTTTTGATATGGCTTCGTCAAGAAGATGTTGCTTGCATAATCCAGATTGTTTTTGCTATATTTGTGGGGAATACGTCTTTCAAAAATACCGAAAACCTATATCGGACTTCCTAAAAACTGCTTATCTTCAATAGTTTAAAATAAAATTGTGCAATCAAGACAAGCCATGGGTTCCTCATATTGTATGCCAGAATTGTGTTGTATGTCTGCGATTACGGGCTAGTGGAAAAAAGGATGCAATAAAATTCGTAGCACCCATGATTTGGCAAGAATCTCGAAATCACCATAACGACTGCTACTTCTGCGTTGTGAAAATAAATGGAATTAATCCTGGAAATCGAAGTAAGTGGCCAGATCCTAACATATCTTCTGCTCAACGATCTCAATTAAAATTACGAGAAGTACAATTCAGTACATCTAAATCCCCTGATGATCCAAATCTCCATGAATCAGCATAGTCTCGATCAGAGTTTTGACTTTAATGTATTAAGTTCAGGAACTACAAATTTAGCCCATCAGAAACTTAAATGTTTAATCAGAAGGAACTAAATGACTTAGTAAGAGATCTGAACTTAGCCTGTTAGAACTCCAGAAAGCCTGGAATTAATTTGTTTTGGTTATGAGTAACTTGCTATGCAACAAGAAGTCTGAAAACTATGTCGAGCTTATTGAGTGCATGCTATCAAATTTGCAAGAGCTAGGGTGCAATATGAGCATAAAAATTCACTTCCTGCACTCGCATTTAGACCGGTTCCACAAAATTTGGGCGATTTTAGTGAGGAGTAGGATGAAAGATTTCATCAGGATATACGGACAAGGGTAGAGTGTTATTAAGGAAGATGGGTCTTATTATATGACGACCGACTACTGCTGGAGGTTGTAACGAGATCAATCTGAAGTCGTTCATTTAAGGAAATTGTATAACAGGTCATTTTACAGTGTGGAATAGAAATTTTCCATATGTATATAGTAATTTTCTTGTATTTTTTAATAAAAATAGTAAAACTATATATTTCAAAAAGTAAAGCTGTTAGCAACTTTCTAGTATTTTTTTCATAATCAGAGACATAGAAATACCTAAAAACAGTAAAAAAAGTTAAGGAAACAAAAATGGTGTTGACCAGTGTAATGAGTATGACGTAATTGCCCCTAGCACACCTACGTTAATTCACTATGATAGCTCACGCACTCCATCAACACCTGATGTAGTCATAGCACGTGGTGTTCAAGATGTTGCTGATATGGAAGCTTTAATTTCTTTGTCCTCAAACCACCTCCCTATTTTTTTCACTGTTAGTGGTACTTTTGCTCGCAAATCTTTTCAAACTTATAATTATAAAAAAGCAGACTGGCTTAAATATCGGAGGTATCTCGATCAAAAAATTACTCTAGATATATATCCTTTTAAATCAATTAGTGAAATAGACAGTAATATTGAATTTTTATCAAATATCATCGCCAATGCCCGTGATTATAGTGTTCCTGTGATATCTGTTGATAGTAAAATTAACTTACCTCGTCGTATTCGAAAATTAATAAAAATTAAAAATGCCTGCCGCAGGGCATCCCTCAAAGAACGAGATAAATTCGTCAAAAGAACTCTTCTCACTAAATTTAACAGCTTAAAATACAAAATTGGTCATGAAATACAAAAATTTAATGACAGTCTCTGGGATAATAAACTAACTAAAGTTGACAACCCCTCATCTGACTTGTGGCGACTAGTAAAATCATTAAACCCTAAACCTAATACTATTCCTCCTCTAAAAGTCACAGATAGTTATTTCACATCTTCAATGCAAGAACAATGCGAAGTCTTGGCAGAAGCGTTCCTTGATAATATGAACCTCACAAAAAATTGGATCAGTGATCCTGAAACTGAAGCCATAGTTGCCGAATCGACTACCAAACTCGAAACATTCAATATTGACAAATTTGATAAACCAGTTAGACCAAGTCAAATACGTAAACTACTCAACAAACTTAAATCACGTAAGGCACCTGGTATTGATGGTTTAACAAACTGCCTACTTAAAAACATGTCGCAAAAATGCTTAGTCTTTCTAACTAAGATTTTTAATGGATGTTTAATGTTGGGGTACTATCCGTCATCCTGGAAAATCGCTAAGATGATAGCAATCAAAAAACCAGGCAAGGACGAATCTTCCCCCTCCAGCTATCGACCTATAAGCCTTTTGCCCAGTCTAGGTAAATTATTCGAGTCTATAATTCTGGGGCGTCTTCAAACGGCTACAGATCACTTACTCATATCTGAGCAATTTGGTTTCCGTCGTAATCATTCGACAACGCATCAGCTAGCCAGGGTAGCTGAACATGTAGTTCATGGTATGAATCTAGGCAAATGCACTGGAATGATCCTGTTAGATATCGAAAAGGCCTTTGACTCGGTTTGGCATGAGGGCCTTTTGCATAAACTAGTAGTAAATAACGTTCCATTTTGTCTTATTAAATTAGTGCAGTCATATCTTGTCAATCGTTATTTTTCGGTGTCTATAGGCGACCACAAATCATCCCTCAAATGTATTCCAGCTGGTGTACCGCAAGGCTCGATTCTGGGTCCCTATCTTTTCACTCTTTTCATTAATGATATACCAAAACAGCCACACACACATCTCGCAATATATGCAGACGACACGGCAACTTATACCACTTCTGAAGACAGTGACCTCGTTATCGGACGTTTACAACTTTCTGTGGAGTTACTGAGTAATTTTTTTACTAGATGGAAGCTTAAACTTAATTCTAATAAGACTGAAAGTATAATGTTCAGCAGAAAACGTGCTGTTCCCATCAGGAAAATTATAATAGACGATTACTCTATACCTTGGAGTCATCAAGTTAAATACCTTGGTACTATAATTGACGACAAAGTCAACTGGGGTAAAATATTGACAGCCTCATTCTCAAAGGTGCCAGAGCTACTAATGCGTTACGACTAATACTAAATCGCAAGTCGAAACTTAGTTCTCCCACTAAGTTGAGAATTTATTCTACCTTAGTGAGACCCTGTATAACATATGCAGCTCCTGTTTGGTGTTGCATCACGGACACCAAATACTCTAAATTACAGGTAATACAAAACAAGGCTATCAAAATAGCATATAATACTCGATTTCGAACTAATCTCAAAAAACTTCATACTCAAATAAAATATCCTCTTCTAAAAGAATACATACTTAAAATTTCCAAAAAATTTTATGTACACAAAATCCCCAGCCATCCAAACATCTTAGTTTCGACAATTGGCAGAAGTAGACTCAATTCATTATCGTATGTCGATACTTACAACAGGTACAGACTTCCCCATCACTACTTTCTCGATGATTCATAACAGTGTGTTAATACAAGCGACCGGTTTACGCTGCGCGTCTACCGATTCCGTGGCTCAATCTTTTCTATGACTACCCACGTAATTAAAGCATAATTTGTTTTACATTAATTTAATTTATACTATAATTATGTAAATATTAGTTTAATAAGTATTTTTAACATGCTATTTAATGTACTCGATTGCAATCGGCACATAATTATAACTTAACGTTTTCTGAGTTTTTTTAAATTAGGATTTAACTGTTTATTCTTTTCTTTATGTATATACTAGATTCTGCCCGCGGCTTCGCCCGCGTGAATTTCGGTTTTTCACAAATCCCAAGGGAATCGTGGATTTCCGGCTCCCGTTCCCGCTCCTTTTTCCAAACTTTAAACCTACGTTCAAGGAAGTTTGCTATAGTAATCTACCTATAGCTGTAGATATATATTTCGTTTTTATCAAAATCCCGTGGGAACTGTGGATTTTTCCAGGATAAAAAGTGCATACGCATACAGATGCATGCAACTATTGTAATAATGTGCTATGTGAGCGTGATTTACCTAAGAACAGTCAACGCCATCTATCGCGTTTTTGGAAGTCTATATCTATTTTAGTCCCACAGGAATACTTTTCCGGGATAAAAAGTACCCTATGTTTTAAGTCAAGCCATAAGCTATCTCCATTCAAAATTTCAGCCAAATCAGTTCAGTAGTTGCGACGTGATTGAGTAACAAACATCCAAACATCCAAACATCCACACTTTCACATTTATAATATTAGTAGGATTAGTAGGATTGGTATTGTGATTATGTGTGATAGCTTCTACCCGCAGCTTCGCTTGCGTGAATTTCGCTTTTGAACAAATCCCGAGGGAATCGTTGATTCCCGGTTCCCGTTCCCGCTCCCTTTTCCAACCTTTATACTTTCTATCAAGGAAGTTCGCTATAATAAGCTACCTATAGCTGTAGATATAGACTTCGGGTTTTTCAAAATCCCATGGAAACTGTGCATTTTTTCCAGGATAAAAAGTAGCCAATGTGTTGCCAATGCATGCAACACAGCAAACTATTACAATAATGTGTTATGTGAACGTGATTTACCTAAGAACAGTCAGCGCCCTCTATGGCGTTTTTGGAAGATTATATCTATTTTAGTCCCACAGGAATACTTTTCCGGGATTAAAAGTCGCCTATGTTTTAAGTCAGGGCATAAGCTATCTCCATTCAAAATTTCAGCTAAATCGGTTCAGTAGTTGCGGCGTGATTGAGTAACAAACATCCAAACATCCAAACATCCAAACATCCACACTTTCACATTTATAATATTAGTAGGATAGTAGGATTAGTAGGATTGGTATTGTGATTATGTGTGATAGCTTCTGCCCGCAGCGTCGCTCGCGTGAATTTCGGTTTTGAACAAATCCCGAGGGAATCGTTGATTCCCGGTTCCCGTTCCCGCTCCCTTTTCCAACCTTTATACTTTCTATCAAGGAAGTTCGCTATAATAATCTACCTATAGCTGCAGATATAGACTTCGGGTTTTTCAAAATCCCATGGGAACTGTGCATTTTTTCCAGGATAAAAAGTAGCTAATGTGTTGCCAATGCATGCAACACAGCAAACTATTACAATAATGTGTTATGTGAACGTGATTTACCTAAGAACAGTCAGCACCCTCTATGGCGTTTTTGGAAGATTATATCTATTTTAGTCCCACAGGAATATTTTTCCGGGACAAAAAGTAGCCTATGTTTTAAGTCAGGGCATAAGCTATCTCCATTCAAAATTTCAGCCAAATCAGTTCAGTAGTTGCGACGTGATTGAGTAACAAACATCCAAACATCTAAACATCCAAACATCCACACTTTCACATTTATAACATTACTAGCGACCCGCCCCGGCTTCGCACGGGTAGTAGAGCATTTTATGCGTAGGTACTACCCGCTCAGGGATTAGGCAGCGTTTTCGATGAAAGCTCCCAGGCGGCTTTTACGACTTTTTACGATATTTTCCACAATGAACTTACTATATCTCACCTTATACCCGAATTACTAATTCCGTGGAATTCTGACGTTTCATAATGTTACCAGAGATAAAACAATTCCCACAAAAAAGATGAAAAATTCAAAACTTATGCAAATACAAATCAACTGCTGCATGTAGATATGACTTTCTAGTTTCCATTCTTAGCAATTTCTATTTTAGGGCGAAACAATTAATATTATTAAGCGGCTTAGAGCTTTATATGTTGACAGGGAATTAAAGTAGTTTGGGGTAAAATCGTACTTCGTAGATGTTAACCCTGTTCTCCATATAAATAACTCATCTGTAAATGAAAATGACAGCTGTCAGAATTAAGTCGATATTAAGTCAAAAATAAGGAGAAAAACTAAATATTTCAAATCAAATAAATTAGTGTATTTGGGACATAAGAAAGTAAGTTTTCACCAGATTCCGTGAAAAAAAAAAATTATTTTAAAAGATAAAAATAAAGAACCAAAAACTTGGTTTTTTGAACTTTTCACATAAATTTTGAGGTTATGTGAAAAAAGTGTAAATATAAAAGTTGTAGATCTTTTTATTACCTACAACTTTGCCATTTAATTTTTTTCCATAGGACTTCTAGTTTTGCCGGAAATCGAGATAAACCGTTTTTTACCCTTAAAACTCCCCCCCTTTTTTTCCGAGCTCAGATCGCCCGTAAATTATTTTTCCTTGTATTTTATAATATTCTCCTCCTTTTCCAATGGGTTTCATCCTACGTACTGTGATTTTTTTTTTGGTTTCAAAAATTATCGACAATGGGCTATAGGGAGAACCGCGGCCGCCGACGCGCTTATAGGCACGCTCCCGCGCCGCTGCAATTTTTAAATCTGTAATATCTTCGAAAGTATTCATTTAAATCATATGCTGTAAAGGACCATATGGATTTATATAAAATCAACAATGCATTTAAGGTATTTAATTAGATAAGGATTAATGCTGTATTGGTTGAAATCGCTTCGAAAATTAGCCATTATTTGTCGTAAAAAGTAAATGACAAAAAAATGTTATTGTGGGATATCCATAAGAGATAGACATATACCATCGCGGACTTTTCTGTAGACCTTTTCAATGTGTACAATACTTAGTACATTATTTTGATAAATCTCGTAGGGTTCAGCCTGCGTTTGCAATGTAAGCGGAAAAAATGTAATTATTTACGACATCACATTAGAAACCTCAAAAATAACAGTATTTCTCCACAATTTAATGGATGTTATTATACATATAAACCTTCCTCTTGAATCACTCTATCTATTAAAAAAAACCGCATCAAAATCCGTTGCGTAGTTTTAAAGATTTAAGCGTACAAAGGGATATAGGGACAGAGAAAACGACTTTGTTTTATACTATGTAGTGATTAGTTGTAAAGGTGGAAATAGCCTAAAAAACTAAAATTATCTTAATAAGTTAGCAATAAGAATTATTAAATCTATTGTATAACTGTTTTTGAAATTATGATTAAATAAAGACATTTAAAAATCAATCAATCAAAAAAAAATCAATTTATACAGTAGGTACTTACAAAAAATTCCAGAATTCCAGAATCAAAGCCTACTTACTTGTTAGGACTAAAGATAACGTTTTTAATAAGTAACCGGATTTTATCTATCTACAGTCAAAATCTGTTATAACGACATCGAAGGGACTACTCATATTAAGTCGTAAAAACCGATGGTTATAACAACCGGTTCCACCATACAACACCATATTCTTTTGCCAAGTCTTTGTTTAGAACTCCGCTCTCTAGCTTTCAAATAATACGCGAGTTTTCTTTGATATTAATTTGCTTTCTTTTTGTTTCCGACAGGTTAAAAGTTTCACAATCAATTCGACAATATATTTTAAGTAAGATAAGTAAAAAACTGACTGAAGAAATTTGAAGAACCGGGCCTAGACTCTACGGCATGCACATTGCACGTGTTTTGTTTTCTAAGAATTACAAAAGACCCTAAACTCAACACGTGTTTATTTTTACTAACCATTATACTATGCCTATTCAAATTTGTTTACAATACAGCTAAGCTGGTCGTTCTACAGATACAATTCTCCAAAAACATTGGTCAAATGTGGTCGCTTAATGCGGTATGTCGAAGTAACCAATGTCGTAAAAAGAAAAGTTTTTGATAAGGCAGTCATATAGCATTCAGCCGGGACCTCTGATTACGGTTAATATAACCGGTATGTTATTCTAAACGATGTCGCCATAAACGGTTTTGACTGTATATACATTATACATAATACATAATCTATACTCTATAGTCTATACTAATAAATAAAATTGAAGTGTCTGTCTGTAATTTCGAAATAACTACCACATATTAAGCTCATATGGTTATTTGAACGATACCATAACCGAATCACACGTTTTTAAAATTATTGTCTGTCTGTCTGTTTGAACGGGCTAATCTTCGGAACGGCTGAACCGATTTTGACGGGACTTTCACAGACAAGTAGAGGATTAACCAAGGAGCAACTTACTTTTTTAACCGACTTTCAAAAAAAGAGTTGTGTTGAAATCGGTAAGTACCTATGTTAAAAAACGCCCTGATAGGTATTTTCGCTGCGCGCGACGGCCGACCGCGACGCTCGCGCTGCACGGAACTCCCCGCGCCCCTGCGCCCTGCGCCCGCGCGCCGTACGCGGTACCGCGGTACGCTGCCGCGCGGCGGGGGGCGGGTGAACCAGAAATCTACTTATCCCTCAGGATTTGTGAAAAACCGAAATTCACGCGGGCGAAGCCGCGGGCAAAAGCTAGTAATATAATAAAATCGTAGACATGCCGTATCTGTACATTAAAGATTTTTACAAAATAATAACTGGGAGATGTTAGGGATAAGTAATAGAACGTAAAAAAGCTATTTTTGAAATTTTTGTCTGTTTATCTGTTTGTCTGTATGTTTGTGTGCGCATACGATTAAAGTTCATACTACGGAGTAACAGGTTACTTTTTAACCCCCGACGCAAAAACGACGGGGTGTTATAAGTTTGACGTGTCTGTGTGTGTGTGTGTGTGTGTGTGTGTGTGTGTGTGTGTGTGTGTGTGTGTGTGTGTGTGTGTGTGTCTGTCTGTTCCCCTGTGGCGCTCAAACGGGTGGACCGATTTGAATGCGGTTTTTTTGTTTGAAAGGTGAATTAGTCGAGAGTGTTCTTAGCTATGTTTGATGAAAATCGGTCCAAGATGGCCGCCGCTACAAAATGGCGGATGATATATTTTTTCACAACTCCCTTGATATGGGTATCAAATGAAAGGGCTTGACTAGTAGAATAGCACTATTGCAAATTCAAGATGGCCGCCGCCACTAAATGGCGAATGTCGGGAGTTTTTTAAATTTTCAATTTACACTTGTTATCCCGAAATGCAGCACCATTCCCTTGGGAGAGGGGATGAAAGTCAAAATGTGTACTTAGCTGTAATTCATTAACGCGTGGTCCGATTTCTTTCATTCTTTTTTTGTTAGAAAGTAGATACTTACTTTAAAGATTACCGGCTAATCTATGAAAGGCTGGATCGATTTTGATGGGACTTTTACTGGCCGATGTTTACATTTTGATATATCTAAACATCCGCCAGTGAACTTTTAACAGTTTTTAGCAAGATATGAGCTCAAAGGAGCTTAGGAAAAACAAAATTATTCGCACGGGATTTTAAAATCAATATCCACGCGAACGAAGTTGCGGGTGTCCGGTTGTTTATAATAATATTACGTGAATATGATCCTGGTGGTCACGTTAAGTAGGGGAGGCGGAGGGCGGCGGGGAGGGAGGGTGAGCGCGGGGAGGGAGGTTCCATTGAAGCGCCGCGCGAGCACGTGCGCCCCCTGCCGCCCCCTGCCGCCGCCGCGCCGCGCCGGCCAGGTGCCAGCTGCCACACGCTGGCGGCTGGACCCGTTTCTTCTCTTTAGAAAGTTATCCGACCGTTTCTCTTAGGATTTCCCCGCGGCCGAGCACGCGGGACGCGGCGCCCCCCCCGCCCCCCTCGCGCCCCGTGCACGTGAAGCAGACAAACCAGTAGTCAGGACGACAACCGGTCGTGGGCGAGCTGCCCGAGTCATGTGAGTGCGCGGATCACGGGTGCGGTCGGTAGCTGGTTGTTGTTTACTGCACCTGCATATGTACATACACCGGCACCCGCTATGCGTATGCATTGTGCACTGTGCACGTGAAGCAGACAAACCAGTAGTCAGGACGACAACCGGTCGTGGGCGAGCTGCCCGAGTCATGTGAGTGCGCGGATCACGGGTGCGGTCGGTAGCTGGTTGTTGTTTACTGCACCTGCATATGTACATACACCGGCACCCGCTATGCGTATGCATTGTGCACTGTGCACGTGAAGCAGACAAACCAGTAGTCAGGACGACAACCGGTCGTGGGCGAGCTGCCCGAGTCATGTGAGTGCGCGGATCACGGGTGCGGTCGGTAGCTGGTTGTTGTTTACTGCACCTGCATATGTACATACACCGGCACCCGCTATGCGTATGCATTGTGCACTGTGCACTGTGCAGGTATGCCGTATGAGGTACAGCGTTCAGCGATGACAGCGCACTAGACGCAAGCTGCGCGTGTGTCGTTTGTGTTGCAGAGCTGTCTGTCGTGTTGTGTCGGTGAGTGGGTGTTTACTGTCACGTTTTTGGATCACAGTGTAGTATCACACTCACAGTACGGTAGTGTGAACACAGAATCCGATAGCGCAGTGGAAACCAATCCTGCGTAGGTACCTAGACCTACCTATACCTACCTAACGCAGGTTTGGTTTTCGCTGCGCCACTTATCGGATCTTCTGAGTACGCTTTTTCAATGAGCTTACTTTTAATAAATTTCGTAAACATGTGTAAACGCAAGCCATGCTAAACCAATGAAAATGATAGCGTTCTGTTGCGTCACTCGTCAACACTCCTCGACACTGCAATGTGAACACAACAATTACTGCGCCATTGTTGATGAGAGTGCCACGCGCGTCGACACACGCATGACAGTCGCACACTCACCCGCCGCACAGCCGCAAGGTCGCACAACCGCATAGCCGCATAGTCACACAACCGCACAGCCGCACAACCGCATAGCCGCATAGTCGCACAACCGCATAGTCACACAACCGCACAGCCGCACAACCGCATAGTCACACAACCGCACAGCCGCACAACCGCATAGTCACACAACCGCATAGCCGCATAGTCGCACAACCGCACAGCCGCACAACCGCATAGTCACACAACCGCATAGCCGCATAGTCGCACAACCGCACAGCCGCACAACCGCATAGTCACACAACCGCAGAGCCGCATAGTCGCACAACCGCACAACCGCATAGTCACACAACCGCATAGCCGCATAGTCGCACAACCGCACAGCCGCACAACCGCATAGTCACACAACCGCATAGCCGCACAACCGCATAGTCACACAACCGCATAGCCGCACAACCGCATAGTCACACAACCGCATAGCCGCATAGTCGCACAACCGCATAGTCACACAACCGCATAGCCGCACAACCGCATAGTCACACAACCGCATAGTCACACAACCGCATAGCCGCACAACCGCATAGTCACACAACCGCATAGCCGCACAACCGCATAGTCACACAACCGCATAGTCACACAACCGCATAGCCGCACAACCGCATAGTCACACAACCGCATAGCCGCACAACCGCATAGTCACACAACCGCATAGCCGCATAGTCACACAACCGCATAGTCACACAACCGCATAGCCGCACAACCGCATAGTCACACAACCGCATAGTCACACAACCGCATAGCCGCACAACCGCATAGTCACACAACCGCATAGTCACACAACCGCATAGCCGCACAACTGCATAGTCACACAACCGAATAGCCGCACAACCGCATAGTCACACAACCGCATAGCCGCACAACCGCATAGTCACACAACCGCATAGTCACACAACCGCATAGCCGCACAACCGCATAGCCGCACAACCGCATAGCCGCATAGTCGCACAACCGCATAGGCGCACAACCGCATAGCCGCACAACCGCATAGTCACACAACCGCATAGCCGCATAGTCGCACAACCGCATAGCCGCACAACCGCATAGTCACACAACCGCGTAGCCGCATAGTCGCACAACCGCATAGTCACACAACCGCATAGCCGCACAACCGCATAGTCACACAACCGCATAGTCACACAACCGCATAGTCACACAACCGCATAGCCGCACAACCGCATAGTCACACAACCGCTCTGCGGCACAATCGCACCAGCCGGCAACGAGTGGAAAAATAGCACTGCGTTATAAATTGCAATCCACATGCAAATAAAACATTCTACGGTGTTTACAGACAGGTGTGAGGTGAGCACGTCCTCCTCGGGTGCTTTTACAGTAGAAGTTACTAAGTTATGTAGATATTATGATTTACGAGTTAGGTAGGTAGGTACTTATACTTAATGACGAATAAATTTAAATTTAAATTTAATAATAAGTTTCATTTGGACACGGAACTTTCTTTCACGGATTGACCTTTAAATTTGATCTGTCAACAACGAAACATTCGATAAAAGGGTTAGTAGCGTTCCAACAATGTTTGGTGAACCAAACAATAATACATAAATGGGTAAAATCGATTTATGACTCAACACAGTAAACTATTTTTTTTCATTATTCATTGAAGAGTGTTGAAGAGAATGCATAGGAAAGTTTGGTATCAGTAGGTACGCGTCACGCGACGAATGAAATGCAAAAATCAGCTGAGGTAAGAAGTTTGAACAGGAAAGCCCACAAAACATAGCGGAGACACTCGTGGGATAGAGAGGCATACTAGTGGTCATACAACACGAGAAGTGAGAACCCACTACCCAGTGGTGGAGGTGGCGACAAAGCACTGGAGAGTGGAGACGGAAGGCAAGCGACATAAGTCTGCACAGAGAACTCGCGGGATACAATGGACGGATTGACTCACATGTAAACAACATAAACAAACAAACAAGTGGCACAGCACGTCAACGCCTCGCACTCGCTCACATGATATTTGATGAATTGCATGAATCACGATACAGCACTGCAATAGGTACCTAAGTAGGTACCTAGTTACCTCTCTACATTCCTGAACTCGAAACGCACGCTCGGTGTCTCCGACAGGACAGCTGACTAGCCAATAAACAACCAAAAAATAAGTAGACGTACCTAATACATAAGTACATGACACGTAAAAATGCTTTTTTTTATTTTTGTCTGTTTGTTTCTTTGTCAGTATGTTTGTGCGCGCATCACGCAAAAACTACTGAATGGATTGAAATTAAACTTGGCATGATTTAAGTTCATACTACGGAGAAACATAATTATAGGATACTTTTTATCCCGAAATTCAGCACGGTTCCCTCGGGAAACGAGATGAAAGTCAAAATGTGTACCTACATAATATTTAGTTGTAATTCTTTAACACGTTGTCCAATTTCTTTCATTCTTTTTTGTTAGAAAGCAGGTAGGTAATATCACGGATTGTTTTGTAAATATTTTAAGGCTATCAGTTTTGTAGTTCAGAAATTACAGACATACTATTATCACAACCCTCATAATGGATTCAAATAACTTGGGATCTGTATTGTACAGGAACCTTTGAACGTACGGCACATCTGCTGGTGTGCGTTAAAGTTTTCGTTTATCTGTCTGTGTGTTTGTTTCTGCTAATCTCCAAAACGGCTGGATTGATCTTGATGGGACTTTCACTGGCAGATAGGTAACTGATGTTATAAGGAGTGTTTAGCAATGTATGAGCTAAAAGGAGCTTAGGTAAAACAGAGAGTTCCCGCGGGATTTTTAAAAACTTAAATCCACGCGGACGAAGTCGCGGGCATCCGCTTATATTTTATTATAGTTTATAAGTTATAACTTTATAAGTTAACGTGTACCTACCTACAGATTAAACTATTTTGATTGTTACTCTCACTATTGCAACAAAAACCCTGGCCTTGATTTTTTGTCTGTCCGAGTAGCTAACTTTGATTTACCTATCTCTGTTTTTATACCTCTGTCTCTTTGATTAGTTTTCAATATTCATTCAGTATTATTGTCTCATGGTTTTATTCGCAGTAAACAATAATATTATTAGGTGTCTTCTACGCACTCTCCTCGATAGCTACCTATATACCAAACTATAATATAGTAACCGTACCTAGCAAACCAGGCTAGCTCAAGGATATTCTATTGTTTTTCTTAAGCTCCTTTGAGCCCCTTGCTAAAAACTGTTAAAATTTCACTGGTGGATGTTTAGGTAGATAAAAATGTAAACATCTGCCACTAAAAGTCTCATCAAAATCGATCCAGCCTTTCAGAGGTCACCCGGTAATCTTTAAAGTATCTACTTTCCTACAAAAAAGAATGAATGAAATCCAACCACGGGTTAATGAATTACAGCTAAGCTAAGTACACATTTTAACTTTCATCCCTTCTCCCAAGAGAACCGTGCTGAATTTCGGGATAAAAAGTATCCTATATGCATCCTATATGTTACTCTGTAGCATGAACTTAAATCATACCAAGTTTCATTTCAATCCATGCAGTAGTTTTTGCGTGATGCGCGCACAAACATACAGACAAACAGATAAACAGACAAACAGACAAAAATGTCAAAAATAGCCTTTTTTATTTATTTACCCGACTGGGTATATGTGTTTCACCTGTGTGTATGTATGTTCATTCCTATGTCCGCTTGTAACTAATCAACGGCTCAACGGATTTTGATAAATGATACGTCATTAGATTTGTCTCGATGACGCGAGTGTCAATGGGTACATAAATTAAAAAAAAAATCAAAATGGCGGACTTTATGCGCTTTATTGTGCGAGCTGAAAAAAAAAATTTTTCTTCAAGACCCTCGAGTGGGGTATCAAAATAAAAGGATTCAAAAGGCGAATACGAAAATGTGTACAATTTATATATTTGGAAACAATTTGGAGTGATAAATCGTATAAAATGACCGTTTCCTATGTCAGTTCGTAACTACTTAACGGCTCAACCAATTTTGATAAATTATACGTCATTAGATTTGACTTGATGGCGCAAATGTTACTGAGTACATAAAAATCGAAACGAACGAACATAAAAATCATAAAAAATCAAAATGGCGGATTTTATGCACTTTAATGTGCGGGCTGAAAAAAATTTTTTTCTTCAAGAGTGGGGTATCAAAATAAAGGGCTTTAAAAGGCCAGTACGAAAATGTATACAATCTATATGTTTTAAATCAGTTTGGAGTGACAAATCATGAAAAACAAAATAAATAACAACTACACTGTAAGTGGTACGGTGGTAGTATATTAATTTTTTAGTTCGTTTTATAGCATGGCAGTCGGGTTTTTTTTTAATTTTTAAACTATAGGTAGCTTGTTGCGTTCTATTACCTACTTATCCCTAACATCCCCCAGTTAATATTTTGTAAAAATCTTTAATGTACATATACAGATACAGCAAGTCTACGATTTTATTATAAATACAAGCGGATACCCGCGACTTCATTCGCGTGGATATTGGTTTTTAACAATCCCATCATCATTTTGTTTTTCCTAAGCTCCTTTGAGCTCATGCCTTGCTAAAAACTGTTAAAAGTTCACTGGCGGATGTTTAGGTAGATCAAAATGTAAACATCCGCCAGTAAAAGTCCCATCAAAATCGATCCAGCCTTTCAGAGATTAGCTAGTTATCTTCAAAGTATCTTCTTTCTAACAAAAAAAGAATGAATGAAATCTGACCACGCGTTTATAAGTTACAGCTAAGTACACATTTTGACTTTCATCCCCTCTCCCATACAGACAAACAGACAAACAGATAAACAGACAAACAGATAAACACTAAACAGATAAGCAGACAAACAGACAAAAATTTCAAAAATAGTTTTGTTACGTTATATTACTTATCCCTAACAACCCCCAGTTATTATTTTGCAAAAAACGGCAAGTCTACGATTTTATTATATCGATACCAGAAATTTCAATTGTCGTAAAGGACATGGACAGGCCTGTCCTTTACGACAATTGAAATTTCTGGTATCGATATGTATAGAAGACTAGCGGTCCGCCCCGGCTTCGCACGTGGTACATAATATATAGCCTATAGCACTCAAGGATCACGTACATATTATATCCAACGGTGAAAGAATTTTTGAAATCGGTCCAGTAGTTCCGGAGATTAGCGCGTTCAAACAAACAAACTCTTTAGCTTTATAATATTACTAGCGGTCCACCCCGGCTTCGCCCGTGGTACATAATATTATATAGCCTATAGCACTCAGGGATCACGTACATATCCAACAGTGAAAGAATTTTTGAAATCGGTCCAGTAGTTCCTGAGATTAGCGCGTTCAAACAAACAAACTCTTCCGCTTTATTATATTACTAGACTAGATGATGCCCACGGCTTCGCCCGTGTGGATTTAGGTTTTTAAAAATCCCGTGGGATCCCCACGATTTCGGAATGCAATTCCTTACAGCATCAGGGTTGAGGAGTTGGATATGTACCTACTCCAGTTCATTCAACGATAAAGTCTTTAAATTGGTACCGCAATATCAATTTAAATAACCGAAAGTTTCTAAATCCCATTAGTTTTGGGGATCAGGTCCTCTACAGCATCAGGATTGAGGAGTTGGAATCCAAATTTTTTACAGAACAGGGTCGCAAAGTTTTTCTATCGATTAAAAAAAGAATTACTAAAATCGGTTCAGAAATCTCGGAGATATCGGTGTACATAGGTAGAAAAACACAACTCCTCCTTTTTTGAAAGTCGGTTAAAAAAGTAGCCTATGTTACTCCCTGGTTAATTTTCTACTTGTATGTGAAAGTCCCGTCAAAATCGGTTCAGCCGTTCCGAAGATTAGCCCGTTCAAACAGACAGACAGACAGACAGACAGACAGACAGACAGACAGACAAAAATTTTAAAAACGTGTGATTCGGTTATGGTACAGTTCAAATAACCGTATGAGCTTAATATGAGGTAGTTATTTCGAAATTACAGACAGACACTTCAATTTTATTTATTAATAGTATAGATTAGTATATTAGTAATTAGTATAGAAGTATAGATATTAGTATAGAAGTATAGATATTAGTATAGACTAGATGATGCCCACGGCTTCGCCCGTGTCGATTTAGGTTTTTAAAAATCCCGTGGGAACTTTTGATTTTCCAGAACAAAAAGTAGCTTATCCGTAGTAACTTGTCCCCAAAACAGAAAAATCCCGCGGGATCCCCACGATTTCGGAATGCAATTCCTTACAGCACCAGGGTTGAGGAGTTGGGAATCCAACCTACTCGAGTTCATTCAACGATAAAGTCTTTAATTGGCACTGAAAGTTTGAATTGTGTGTGGCATTTGAAAGTTTCTAAATCCCATTAGCTTTGGGGATCAGCCCCTGCAGCATCAGGATTGAGGAGTTGGAATCCAAATTTTTTATAGAATAGGGTCGCAATGTTTCTCTATCGATTAAAAAAAAATTACGCAAATCGGTTCAGAAATCTCGGAGATATCGGTGTACATAGGTAGAAAAACACAACTCCTCCTTTTTTGAAAGTCGGTTAAAAAAAGTAGCCTATGTTACTCCCTGGTTAATTCTTTACTTGTATGTGAAAGTCCCATCAAAATCGGTTCAGCCATTCCGAAGATTAGCCCGTTCAAACAGACAGACAGACCGACAGACAAAAATTTTTAAAACGTGTGTTTCGGTTATGGTACAGTTGAAATAACCGTATGAGCTTAATATGAGGAAGTTATTTCGAAATTACAGACAGACACTTCAATTTTATTTATTAGTATAGATTAGTATAGATAAGATAAGATGTATAGATGGATTCAAAATCGGTGGACATCCCGCAGCGACCGGTGGGATGGCTATTTACTTCTTGAGCTGCATCACGCACATGCATGCTACTTACTCAATGATTATTATACACTAGATGATGCCCACGGCTTCGCCCGTGTGGATTTAGGTTTGTAAAAATCTCGTGGGAACTTTGATTTTCCAGAACAAAAAGTAGCCTATCTGTAGTAAGTAGTAACCCGTCCACAAAACGGAAAAATTCCGTGGGATCCTTACGATTTTGGAATGCAATTCCTTACAGCATCAGGGTTGAGGAGTTGGACATGTACCTACTCGAGGTCATTCAACAATAAAGTCTTTAATTGGTATCCCCAATATCAATTTAAATAACCGACAGTGCCTAAATCCCATTAGTTTTGGGGATCAGATCCCCTACAGCATCAGGATTGAGGAGTTGGAATCCAAATTTTTTGTAGGACAGTGTCGCAATGTTTCTCTATCGATTAAAAAAATATTACGCAAATCGGTTCAGAAATCTCAGAGATATCGGTGTACATAGGTAGAAAAACACAACTCCTCCTTTTTTGAAAGTCGGTTAAAAAAAGTAGCCTATGTTACTCCCTGGTTAATTCTCTACTTGTATGTGAAAGTCCCATCAAAATCGGTTCAGCCATTCCGAAGATTAGCCCGTTCAAACAGACAGACAGACCGACAGACAAAAATTTTTAAAACGTGTGATTCGGTTATGGTACAGTTGAAATAACCGTATGAGCTTAATATGAGGTAGTTATTTCGAAATTACAGACAGACACTTCAATTTTATTTATTAGTATAGATGTATACTTAGATTGACTATAATAAACATAGTCATCAGAACCAATTTCATGTAATATGATAACTGTACAAACAATACTAGGTACTTTGTACGATTGAATTTTCTACCGCGGAGGTACCTACCTACCTACCCGCGTAGTACCTTCTTTCCACATGACAAACGAACGATCTTCGCGACATCATCATCACAGGCTAAGCGCGCACAACGAAAATAAATGGTTGCGAAAAAAATCGTCAATCTGTGAACGATCAAAATAGATTAAGCATCCACGCACTAAGGAAAAAAAGCATACGACCGCGACGATGCGATTTCGTAAGAATATATTTTTAAGCCCCGACGCAAAAACGACGGGGTGTTATAAGTTTGACGTGTCTGTATGTGTATGTGTGTGTGTCTGTCTGTTCCCCTGTAGCGCTCAAACGGGTGGACCGATTTGAATGCGGTTTTTTTTTTGTTTGAAAGGTGAATTAGCCGAGAGTGTTGTTAGTTATGTTTGATGAAAATCGATCCAAGATGGCCGCCGCTACAAAATGGCGGATTGCATATTTTTTCACAACGCCCATAATATGGGTATCAAATGAAAGGGTTTGACTAGTAAAATAGCACTACGCAAATCCAAGATGGCCGCCGCCACAAAATGGCTAATGTCGGGGGTTTTTAAATTTTTAATTTATACTTGTTCACCTCACTAGTTCATAAAGGGCGCCTTTGCTGGCCAAAACCATTGAGCAAAAGTCGTTTTTGCTCACTGGTGCTCACTGGTGGTTTTGGAAAAAGTGTTCTGAATTTAAAACGCTTTGGATTGTTATTTCTATTTTCTTCAATTCACTGCCTCAAGAAAAGTTCGGTTTTGTATCAAATAGTGTACCTATGTATAGTATCCCCAACATTTTATTTCTTCAAAATTTTCTATTATATTATTTAAACTATCGAGTTTTTCTTAAAATGTGTTTTAGAATTATTTATAACTAGATGATGCCCACGGCTTCGCCCGTGTGGATTTAGGTTTTTAAAAATCCCGTGGGAACTTTTGATTTTCCAGAACAAAAAGTAGCTTATCTGTAGAAACCCGTCTCCAAAACGGAAAAATCCCGTGGGATCCCCACGATTTCGGAATACAATTCCTTACAGCATCAGGGTTGAGGAGTTGGATATGTACCTACTCGAGTTCATTCAACGATAAAGTCTTTAATTGGTACCCCCAATATCAATTTAAATAACCGAAAGTTTCTAAAACCCATTAGTTTTGGGGATTAGGTCCCCTACAGCATCAGTATTGAGGAGTTGGAATCCAATTTTTTTATAGAACAGGGTCGCGATGTTTCTCTATCGATTAAAAAAAAAATTACGCAAATCGGTTCAGAAATCTTGAAGATATCGGTGCACATAGGTAGAAAAACACAACTCCTCCTTTTTTGAAAGTCGGTAAAAAAAGTAGCCTATGTTACTCCCTGGTTAATTCTCTACCTGTATGTGAAGGTCCCGTCAAAATCGGTTCAGCCGTTCCGAAGATTAGCCCGTTCAAACAGACAGACAGACAGACAGACAGACAGACAGACAGACAGACAGACAAAAATTATAAAAACGTGTGATTCGGTTATGGTAGCGTTCAAATAACCATATGAGCTTAATATGAGGTAGTTATTTCGATATTACAGACAGACACTTCAATTTTATTTATTAACTAGCTTTTGCCCGCGGCTTCGCCCGCGTGAATTTCGGTTTTTCACAAATCCTGAGGGATAAGTAGATTTCTGGTCCACCCGCCCCCCGCCGCGCGGCGGCGTACCGCGGTACCGCGTACGGCGGGCGCATGACGCAGGGGCGCGCGGCGCGGCGCGGGGAGTTCCGTGCAGCGCGAGCTCGGCCGTCGCGCGCAGCGAAAATACCTATCAGGGCGTTTTTTACCGATTTCAACACAACTCCTTTTTTGAAAGTCGGTTAAAAAAGTAGCCTATGTTACTCCTTGGTTAATCCTCTACTTGTCTGTGAAAGTCCCGTCAAAATCGGTTCAGCCGTTTCGAAGATTAGCCCGTTCAAACAGACAGACAGACAGACAAAAATTTTAAAAACGTGTGATTCGGTTATGGTATCGTTCAAATAACCATATGAGCTTAATATGTGGTAGTTATTTCGAAATTACAGACAGACACTTCAATTTTATTTATTAGTTTATTAATATACTAGATGATGCCCACGGCTTCGCCCGTGTGTATTTAGGTTTGTAAAAATCTCGTGGGAACTTTGATTTTCCAGAACAAAAAGTAGCGTATCTGTAGTAAGTAGTAACCCGTCCACAAAACGGAAAAATTCCGTGGGATCCTTACGATTTCGGAATGCAATTCCTTACAGCATCAGGGTTGAGGTGTTGGACATGTACCTACTTGAGGTCATTCAACAATAAAGTCTTTAATTGGTATCCCCAATATTAATTTAAATAACCGACAGTGCCTAAATCCCATTAGTTTTGGGGATCAGATCCCCTACAGCATTAGGATTGAGGAGTTGGAATCCAAATTTTTTGTAGGACAGTGTCGCAATGTTTCTCTATCGATTAAAAAAAAAAATTACGCAAATCGGTTCAGAAATCTCGGAGATTTTGGTGTACATAGGTAGAAAAACACAACTCCTCCTTTTTTGAAAGTCGGTTAAAAAAGTAGCCTATGTTACTCCCTGGTCAATTCTCTACTTGTATGTGAAAGTCCCATCAAAATCGGTTCAGCCGTTCCGAAGATTAGCCCGTTCAAACAGACAGACAGACAGACAGACAGACAGACAGACAGACAGACAGACAGACAAAAATTTTAAAAACGTGTGATTCGGTTATAGTATCGTTCAAATAACCATATGAGCTTAATATGAGGTAGTTATTTCGATATTACAGACAGACACTTCAATTTTATTTATTAGTATAGATTAGTATAGATTCTGTAAAACAACATGAAACGTAAACGATTTAAGGAGAATTAAAATAATTAGTTAATTTTTTTCTTGAAGCAATTCCGAAAGCAGACAAAAGAGTAATAAAACAAATGGCGGGGAAAAAGTTATTTGATAAAAAAATTTAGTCCCGATTGGCACTTCGCTGTTTTTTAAGTTAAGCATATTAATAAGTAAGTAGTTAAGTAACTACCTACATAATGGTAAATCTTGTACGATAATACGGACCCCTTAATGTGCGAGTCCGACTCGGCCAGTTTGTTTTGGCATGAACATGCGAAATAAAAATCGCATCGCAATGCGCGCTTAAATGCTTTGTTCTTTAGTTACGTAATAGTAATTTATTTAGTGAGTTGTGCGTGTACAGTTGTACACCGTGTAGGTATTAAAGCTAATCTGTGTGCCGACAGAATTGTAGTTTTGTTGAATGCGGACAGGCGTCGGGCGTCAGGCGTCAGGCGTCAGGCGTCAGGCGTCAGGCGTCAGGCGTCAGGCGTCAGGCGTCAGGTGATAGTGAGTTAGCGCTAACGTAGCGTAGTGCAGATAGCAGTAAAGTTTATTAGGGACGAGTAAACAGGTAGACACTTATCTAAATTAACTCTGCTATTATGCCATTGACTTTGTAATCAGTAAAACAATTGCTTAGTTAACAACTACTAAAATATTATTATGGTATGCTTAACACTTAGGTTTAGATAAACGAATTCAACGATAGGGCACGAAATAAAAAGTACGTAGTTCCTACGTAATAAAAAATCCGTCTATGAGTGAAATGAATCGATATGTTTACCTACTTGTAGTGACTGCAGAACTGAGCTGCTGCATCTATCTCGTGGTCATAATATTTTAGACCGGCATGCAGCCGCCGAACATTTTTTTTAGTGACTAGCTGATGCCCGCGACTTAATCCGCGTGGATTCAAAAATGTTCCGCTCAACTTTCTTAATTTTTTATTTCATAAGAACCTTTTCCTGATAATAACAAACACAACAAAAAAAGAATAGCTAAATTAGGCTGAATCTTCGTGAGTAGGCTCGCTTCGACGAGACGACCAAGTTATTCCTCTATGAAAATTCTCGATGAAGGTAGCTACTCTAGTGCGCAGGTGTTAAATATTTCGATTTCCTGGGGTGGGAAAACGTACCACTAGTAGGACTATGTGGCCATTTCAATAAACAGGTGTCGTGATTTATTATCGTTAGGAGTCACGGTCGTGGTGCACTTGGAGTTTTTTGTGATTTGTCCAAAGCTTTTGATTGTGTTGATCATGAAACATTGGTCAGAAAACTACACCATTATGGAATTAAGGGCGCAGCATTGGGTTTAATGAGTTCTTACCTAAATGTTAGAACACAAAAAGTAGATGTGAACGGAAAGCGGTCTGCCGGATCAGCTGTTGTAGAAACAGGAGTTCCACGGGGTTTCATTCTCGGGCCCTTTCTATTCCTTCTTTACATTAATGACCTTCCTTATCTCTCTAAGGATAGTCACGGGATAGTATTGTTTGCTGATGATAGGTACATCACTTTTGTTTGACGAAGTAAACAATTCTCTCACAAAAGTGGTACAGTGGTTTGAAGCTAATAACTTATTACTTAATGGAAAAAAACAAAGTGCGTTAAATTCACTTTACCCAATGTTAAACAAGTTGAAACCACTGTACAGCTTAAGAGGAAATGTGGTCGAAGAGACTTTTGAAAATTAGGTATTTGAAAAAACTATCGTTGTCGCGTTCGACCGTCCCACGCCTCAAATTCGTGCAACAAAGACAACTGCAAATCCGACTCAATAGCCGTAAGTAAAAAGTCATAATTCGAGGTTTGGCTCTCTAGTGTTTCCTCCTCCAGTATTGGACCAATTTAAAAGATATTTCGTAAACTGAATATATAAAGGATATACATATACTATGTCCTTATGTTTTGCTTTTTTCATTATTAATTGTCAAATTTGTACATTAGGCCTCTGTTGAAAGCGATCTAAATTAGGCAATTTTGAGCATTTTGTAACGGTTCTAACTTCTAGTGCTTATAAAAATAATGTATCTTCAAAAAGGGAAACATAGGGACATAGAAGAGGTTGATATTTATTTTATTGTAAAAAATCATTGCTTTAGGATCATAAACCAGAGAGAAAACACGCGAGAACGTTTGTATGGAGAAAAGAGCAACCGCGTTTCCTCTTAATAATGAGGAATTAGATCTAGTGGATACGGCTGTTTTCCTGGGGATAACGTTAGATGCTAAACTCCAATGGGGCCCTCACGTAAATAACTTATCGAACAGGCTTAGTTCAGCTGCATATGCGGTTAAAAAAATTCGCCAACTATATTGTGTATTATTATGGTGTAATGCTGCTGATATTAATTCCATTTTTATATAATGCTAGTAGATCCGGCAGACTTCGTCCTGCCCGGTGACAAACACACGCACAGATGATATATTACGTACTGTATGAGAGGTACGAGTGAGAGTTTACCGTATCGACGGGATGAAATTGTTTGACAGCTACGAAACCCGTGAACATTTTGTATGGGGAAATGTTTTTTCTCGTATTTTAATTTTTCGTCAATTTTCTAATGTTTTTAATATTTATAATGCTATTCTGGATGGAAACAAATACAACAAATCAAAAACCATGAAAATCGCTCCAGCCGTTTTCGAGTTATAAGTGTTCGAACCTTTGGTTCGAACTAACACGACTGGTGTTATAAGTTTGACGTGTGTGTGTGTGTGTGTGCGTGCGTGCGTGCGTCCGTGCGAGCGTGCGTGCGTGCGTGCGTGCGTGCGTGCGTGCGTGCGGGCGTGCGTGCGTGCGTGCGTGCGTGCGTGCGTGCGTGCGTGCGTGCGTGCGTGCGTGCGTGCGTGCGTGCGTGCGTGCGTGCGTGCGTGCGTGCGTGCGTGCGTGCATGCGATTTGGATGCGGTTTTTTTTGTTTGAAAGGGGAATTAGTCGAGAGTGTTGTTAGCTATGTTTGATGAAAATCAATTCAAGATGGCCGCCGCCATTGGCCATTGGCACATAACATTTTTTTCACAACTAATATGGGTATCAAATGGAAGGGCTTGACTAGTAGAATAGCATTATGCAAATCCAAGATGGCTGCCGCCACGACATGGCGAATGTCGGGGTTTTTTTTAATTTTTTAATTTATACTTGTATATAGTCCAGTAGTTCCTGAGATTAGCGCGTTCAAACAAACAAACTCTTCAGCTTTATTATATTAGTATAGATGGGACCCAGAGAGTCACTGAGAAATAAGTTTAAGGAAGTTAAAATTATGACAGTTTATAACCAATATTATTTTGAATCACAATATAATATGTGCACAAAAATCGACAAATTTAAGAAAAAAAGTGATTGTCGTAGTATAATAAAATCGTAGACTTGCCGTATCTGTACATTAAAGATTTTGCAAAATAATAACTGGGGGATCTTAGGTAAAAAAGCTATTTTTGAAATTTTTGTCTGTTTGTCTGTTTATCTGTTTGTCTGTATGTTTGTGCGCGCATCACGCAAAAACTACTGGATGGATTGAAATGAAACTTGGTATGATTTAAGTTCATACTACGGAGTAGCATATAGGATACTTTTTATCCCGAAATTCAGCACGGTTCCCTCGGGAGAGGGGATGAAAGTTAAAATGTGTACTTAGGTGTAATTCATCAACGCCGGGCCCGATTTCATTCATTCTTTTTTTGTTAGAAAGGAGACACTTTAAAGATTACCAGCTAATCAGAAAGGCTGGATCGATTTTGATGAGACTTTTACTGGCGGATGTTTACATTTTGATCTACCTCATCCGCCAGTGAACTTTTAACAATTTTTAGCAAGGTATGAGCTCAAAGGAGCTTAGGAAAACAAAATGATTCACACGGGATTTTCAAAAATCAGCCAAGTGCGAGTCGGGCCTCGCTCTTTCAGGGTTCCGTACATAATTATGAACAATATAATATTTTGGGTCTAAGAAATATTTAATTTCCGAGCTAGACATCGCAACAAACCGTGAAAGAAAAACCCAAAAAAATGTTCGTTTATTTTGGTCACAGCTTATAAACTATTTAATAAATCGTTGTTTTCAGTATTTGTTGTTTAAATAGAGCATATAGTACATAATATACTGAAATATCATATTCCCAACTAGTTTAGTTTTTGAGATAGCCCCCGTCACAAAAATGGTTTAAAACTGACAACTTTGATGGCCTCCCATTCCCTTATTTTTTGAGATAAAAATTAAAAAAATATATATTTGTACTCTACTTAATGAGCTCTAAACAATGATACCCCACAAGCTAGGGTAAAGAAAAAATTTTTTTTCCGGCTCCTTTTTCATGTATGGGAGCCCCCCTGAAAAATAATTTAATTCAATTTCTAATTCAATATTTGATTTTGGGTTAACGTTTTACACTAAATACCAAAATTTCAGGTTTGTAACTCATTTCGTCTGCGAGCTAGAGACCTGTGACCGGCGGACAGACGGACAGACAGCCGAGTGACATTAATAGGGCTCCGTTTTTACCCTTCGGGTAAAAAACGGAGCCCTATTAATGTCACTCGGCTGTCTGTCTGTCTGTCTGTCTGTCCGTCTGTCCGCCGGTCACAGGTCTCTAGCTCGCAGACGAAATGAGTTACAAACCTGAAATTTTGGTATTTAGTGTAAAACGTTAACCCAAAATCAAATATTGAATTAGAAATTGAATTAAATTATTTTTCAGGGGGGCTCCCATACATGAAAAAGGAGCCGGAAAAAAAATTTTTTATTTACCCTAGCTTGTGGGGTATCCTTATTATAAATAGGTAAAGAAAGGCAGTCGTCGACGCGGCGATAAGCCGTTTTTAGCAAGCCTCGGCGGCTAGCTACGTCTATCGTCGCGTCAGTGTTCAAGGTACTCATGCGCTTGTGTGCGTGTCGGCAGATGTAATTACAGGGCACACATGGGTTGGTTTATAGCTTACGTTTCGAGCGGAAATTTGTTAGAAACTTCCATTCTAAGCGTAATAGTTCGATGGGGGTATCATTGTTTAGAGCTCATTAAGTAGAGTACAAATATATATTTTTTTAATTTTTATCTCAAAAAATAAGGGAATGGGAGGCCATCAAAGTTGTCAGTTTTAGACCATTTTTGTGACGGGGGCTATCTCAAAAACTAAACTAGTTGGGAATATGATATTTCAGTATATTATGTACTATATGCTCTATTTAAACAACAAATACTGAAAACAACGATTTATTAAATAGTTTATAAGCTGTGACCAAAATAAACGAACATTTTTTTGGGCTTTTCTTTCACGGTTTGTTGCGATGTCTAGCTCGGAAATTAAATATTTCTTAGACCCAAAATATTATATTGTTCATAATTATGTACGGAACCCTGAAAGAGCGAGGCCCGACTCGCACTTGGCTGATTTTTTTACCCTTCGGGTACGGAACCCTAAAAACCAATATCCACGCGAACGGAGTCGCGGGTGTCCGCTTGTCTTCTTAGAAATAAAGATAAACTTGTGTTGCCCACTACTAGGCTGCGAAAAGTTGGAAAATCATATTTTGTTGGTAATTCTGTACTTTTTTTATAATATGTTGCCAGAGGACATTTTGGATAGGTATGTCTCTCAATAAGTTCAAGGTTTTTATAAAACGCAAATTAATTGAAAAACCTTACTACTAGTTATAGCTTAAAAGATTTTTTTAATGACAAAAATCCATGGACATAAATTGCTGTTAAAGCCAATAGTTCAAATCATTTTTATGGCTATACGTATACCATATTGTAAGATGGTGATAATAAAAAAAAACCGGCTGAGTTTGTTGTGGGCTCTTCTCAGGCTAGGACGCGTTCGGAACTCTCTTAGTTTTAGTCTTAAGTTTCCGTAAGTAATTATCACCATTACCTGAACTCTTAAATTGACGTTCAAAAAGTGTACAGTGTAGGTACTAATTTTGAATAAATTACCGTTTTATTTAAGTCGTGATTTTGATGAGTAATATAGATTATGGAGACAATGTCCAGCTTGCGCAGCCGTCAGCTGGCGATCGCTCACCTCATTGGTCTGTAGTCTGACTCTGTACCATAGATAAAATGAATAAGACGAGATATGGCAAGGGGGCGTGGTTCCTGAGAACTCTTCTGGCGTTAAATACACCTGAGAACCGTTTTTGTCTTGAGTCGAATGTCGTCCAACGATCGCTTCACCGCTCTCGATTTTTAACAAAATGCCGTGTTGTTCAGTGGTTGTTTGCAAAAAATCAAGCAAAAAAGTGAATCATACAAAATATGGCATCTCATTTCACACTTAAGTACAAGCTATTGTTGTTATTTTCCATAAAAAACAAGAAAACATTATTTTGTATATTTACATTATGCTAAAAATGTGCTAAATTGAGAAGTTTATATCTCATTATGAACAAAATCCATTGCTTGCTTAGTAGAAATCAATCATCGAATCGGTCGGTCTTAGGACGCAATGGACTTGTACTATATAAATATATTCCTTCACTAGACGTTAGACTCACGGTATGGACGCCGATCGGGTGGTCGTGGTCGTAGAGATGTCATGATGTTAGCTAAGTACATTGTTATCGATATTTTAACGACCAAACGATGATTTTTGATACAGTTATTATTAATTAACCCCCGAAGCAAAAACGACGGGGTGTTATAAGTTTGACGTGTCTGTGTGTGTGTGTGTGTGTGTGTGTGTGTGTGCGTGTGTCTGTCTGTTCCCCTGTGGAGCTCAAACGGGTGGACCGATTTAAATGCGTTTTTTTTTGTTTGAAAGGTGAATTAGTCGAGAGTGTTGTTAGCTATGTTTGAAGAAAATCAGTCTAAGATGGCCGCCGCTACAAAATGGCGGATTACATATTTTTTTACAACCCCCTTAATATGGGTATCAAATGAAAGGGCTTGACTAGTAGAATAGCACTATGCAAATACAAGATTGCACCACCACCACAGAATTTTGGGTAAAAAGAAACCCAGCCCCTCATTTTTATTTCGAAATTAATTTATTTGAATCGTTATATCTCAAAAACGGTGGCTCTTAGGAAAAAAAGTATACAGACATTTTTTATAGATAATTATCTGATCTACAATTTTGTTTAAAATAATTTTATGATAAGACTTACCGTTTTGCTGAAAAATTTCCCGTGAAAACTTTGACACCGAGTAATTTTTTTCCAGGTGTCGGATCGATGAGGACTTTTCACATTTCATTTATAATAGTGTTTTGAACAATCCTACCAATTTTCAGCCAGGTGTGAATATTGTAATCTTGGAAGTCTAAATTGATCGTATTATATAAGTAGGCATTTTTTATATCGTATTATTTTTGATTCATAATAATAATAATATATCGCTTTTCTTAATATATAAGTCATTGTCAAAACCCAAATAGTAAAAAAATTAAGAATCGATAACTTTACATTTTAGTCAATCACTAAAGTTTTAATGGCTTTTACTCAACATTTTTATTTACTCATCAGTGCATACATACCAGCACTTTTATTTAATTTTATAATTACCTTTTTTAATTTTCTTTTTGCGAATAAACAAAATAACGAGTATCTATCGATATCGATAGACAATTCAATGAGTAGCAATACAGCGCCATCTATGGTCAAGTAGCGGAATTAATTGGACAATCGAATCTAGTGTGACTATAGCTCATAAATACATTCTTCCGTTAAAGCAAAATAAATCTTATTTCTACAAAATCAGGGTTTGTTTCCAAATCTGTGAGATCTGTGAAGTAGGCTAGTTTTGACTAAACTTAAAACGACAAATCAAACGATTTGTTTCTTTGTAGTGCAATATAGATTAACGGTATATTTGTGTGAGTTTGGCGACAGCGGTTCCTATAGTAGTTTTGGTGCATTTCACTTCCCCTGCCTTCTCTCTTCCGTGCTCTGTACCTACGAGACTATATTTTGGTGATGAGAATGATGGAGTCATGTACTTATTTACCTACTAGGTAACTTATCTCACGTAGGTGGACTGGTAGGTAGGTACTGGAGACGGAATGATCTGTATTCGATTGCGGTTTTTTATTTTTCTGTTGTGAACAGACACGTTCTTGTACAAAAAAACTTCAATGTAAGTACCTACTAAGTAAAAAATGTGAAACCGAAATTTTAACCGTTTCTGGTTACAACTACATACCTGTTACCAAAGAGTTCCATGTTACCTACCTAGTCGATGTTGATTCGAGGACGGACCATTGATGCATTGCTCTGTTTTCCTAAACTATCGCTAGTAATCTATCTAACCTACCGCATTTTTCGATGATATAGAAAGACTTTAGGGTCCCAAAGTGTAAGAATGGCGACCTCTCACCGGAAAAACGCAGCGTTGACAGACCTCCTACGAAGAGGAAAGACCACATCGAACAATTCGAGTCGCAGAGAGCCGCCGCGCCGCGCCGTATCGTACCGCACATGTACCGCAACGCAAGCCCGAGACACCCCGAGACGTGAGCGGTGAGGACTGAGGACATCCCTGAAAGAGACCTATTGCAACAACTATCGCATAGGTATACAAATGACAAATGAAAGGACCACGAAAGGACATTAATTAATCGAAAGTGCATAAGTATATAGGTAGGTACCTATATCATGAACACAAGGAAAGTTCGTAATTTGGCTTACTTTCCGAAGAGAATCAGAGTCGACCCGTTTTGAAAAATTCAAGTAATGTTCTGTGATTGAATACGAGCAGACGAGCAGACTAGATGCTGCGGAGTCCGGCGGCCGGCGGCGCGCGGCGCGGGCGGTCACTGCGCAATAGCGGAAGTGATAATGTGGACGCTAACATTCACGGCGCGTGCTCCGGCGAGTAGGTGTGCTCAGGCGTGCTCTGGCGTGCTCTGGCGTCAAAACAAACGTGATTCCGATGGTGTTTTGCTATTCCGTAGGGAGAGGTGGTGCTGGAGGGTGTGACGCGACACTTCTGCGCGTATGAATCCTCGTCGTCGACATAGGTTCAACAATCATTTTGTGTCGATTTTTTGTAAATAATTTCTATTTTAAGCATTTTAATTAATCACTCGTCAGTTCGTGAATCTCCTCGGCATAAGAATGCAGTATCTTGCAGCATCGGGATCGAGGAATCGGGACAGTTCGACTATGAACTCCATGCTCAGTATATTCTAGGCAAATTTTTATATAGTCCCATATAAAAATTTGCCTAGCAAACTTCCTCTATATCGACAAAAAAACCACGCAAATCGGTCCGGAAGTCGAGTTCCCGACTTTCCACAGTACTGCGAGTTCGTCGCGGTCCAGCGAGAGAGCTCTCGTGCAGCATCCGGTGACCGCAGCGGGAGAAGAGATCACTGCGCGGAGCGGTTTCCTTCTTCCTGGCCGCCTCCTCGAACTGTCGGCTGACACGCGATTTCGATGTACCTCTACCTACCAAAATAACATTACTAGTAAAATATAATTGATTAATTATGTGCACTTAGTACCTACCTACCTAACTACCGACGCGACGACGTTAAGATAATTCGTTCATGAACAAATTACCTACTTAAGCACTACAAGTTATTACTGAACGTAGTTGGTACTAATAATGATTAATTAATTATTGTAACTGTTATCAATGACTGAGGTACAATAGTCGGTTGTAATGGTTGTAATACTTAGGTAGGTAGGTACATGGCCTATCCAGGTACATTTATCATTATAATTATTATATTATTTATAGCACCGATTTAGGTACCGAATAATAATGGTTTCACTCTTTCCTGCAAAATCAAAACTGGCCAAGTGCGAGTCGGGCCTCGCTCTTTTAGGGTTCCGTACATAATTATGAACAACATAATATTTTGAGCGTAAGAAATATTTCATTTCCGAGCTAGACATCGCAACAAACCGTGAAAGAAAAACGCAAAAAGTGCTCGTTTGTTTTGGTCACAGCTTACAAACTACTTTATAAATCGTTGTTTTTAGTACTTATTTGTTTAAATACAGTATATGGTACATAATATACCGAAGTTGCATATTCCTAACTGCTTTAGTTTTTGAGATAGCCCTGTCACAAAAATGGTCTAAAACTAACAACTTTGATGGCCGCCCATTTCCTTATTTTTTGAGCAAAAAATTAAAAAATATATTCGTGCGCTACTCAATAAGTTCTAAACGATGATACCCCACAAGCTAGGGTAAGAAAAAAATTTTTTTTCGGCTCCTTTTTCATGTATGGGAGCCCCCCTGAAAAATAATTTAATTCAATTTCTAATTCAATATTTAGTTTTGGGTTAACGTTCTACACCAAATACCAAAATTTTAGGTTTGTAACTCGTTTAGTCTACGAGCTAGAGACCTGTGACCGACGGACAGACAGCCGAGTGACATTAGGGTTCCTTTTTTACCCTTTGGGTACGGAACCCTAAAAACGGCATGGTTTAGGATCAAGCATAAAAGATTGTTTCTTCATTAGGGTTCCGTTATCCGTACCTCAAAAGGTAAAAAAAGGAACCCTTATAAGATCACTTTCTTGTCCGTCTGTCCGTCATTACACGCTTTATATTAAGCTTCACCTGTATGTATGTTTGTAACCGACTTCTTTGAACGCGATTTTGACCCACTTTAAACGGTCAGATTTCATTCAAACTTTGTAGATTTATCGAGGACCGATGAAAATACACTAATTTGATTTCATTATTCAATTTGGAAAATAAGATTTTGTGTTCATTTATAAAAAGTCGTCGGTAAGGAAAAACAATAAACATTCAAAATCGCACGGTAACTAACTGTAACTAGGGTAAACAGAATAGATGTCACACACAACAGATAGAAGTAGATTTTATCTAAGCACAAAACGCACGAATGCGAAGATAAAACAATATTAAAACAAAATAATAATATTATTAATTATGCGTGAATTTCGGTTTTTCACAAATCCTGAGGGAATCGTGGATTTCTGGTTCCCGTTCCCGCTCCCTTTTCCAACCTTTACACTTACTTTCAAGGTAGTTTGCTATAGTGATCTACCTATAGCTGTAGATTTGGGTTTTTTCAAAATCCCGCGGGAATTATGGATTTTTCCAGGTCATGTGTGTTACTAATGTTTTAAGTTCAAAATTTCAGCCAAATCTGTTTAGTAGTTGCGACGTTATAGAGTAACAAACACCCAAACATCCAAACATCTAAACATCCAAACATCCAAATATCCACACTTTCACATTTAGATAATTATTTAATAACTAAATAGCTTTAAATTATTTATTTATTTATTTAGTTATTTCTTTATTGATTTAGTTATTAATTTAGTATTTATTTAATTGCCTTCGGTCACCAGAGGGCGCAGCTGTCGTATGGAGATTCCGTCTGCGGCCGTCAGAGGTCATTGCAATTGCTTCGAGTTTCCAGCTCCGGCCGCAACAGTTTTGACTACAAAAGGGCGCTGCAATCGCTTCGAGTTTCCGGCTTAGGCCGCTAGAGGGCGCTGCGATCACTTCAAGTTTCTGGCCTAGGCCGCTAGAGGGCGCAGCGATCGTTTTTTAGTTACCAGTTTTGGCCTTCAGAGGGCACTGCAATAGCTTCGAGTTTCTATTTCCGGCCGCAAGAGGGCGCTGCGATCATTTCGAGTTTCCAGCACCGCCTGCAAGAGAGCGCTGCGATTGTTTTTTGTTTCAGCCTGCATTCGCAAGAGGACACTGCAGTCGTTTAGAGTTTCTGACTTCGGCCGCAAGAGTTTTGGCTACAAGAGGGCGCTGCGTTTGCTTCTAGTTGCCGACTTAGGCCGCTAGAGGGTGCTGCGATCATTTTTAGTTCCAGCTTTAGCCGCTAGAGGGCGCTGCGATCATTAGAATAGAATAGAATAGATTTTATTGCATGATTGTAAGTATGTACATGGTAGGTGTTACAAAGTTTTGTTTGCATGTTACAATCAGCCATAATTATAATGGCGTGCAATAATTAGATTTTACAGTTGTGAATAAAATACAAAATTAGTCTAATTCTTATGCTACAGAAGTCATACAATTTTTATAATAATTTTAATTTATTCATTAAGGAACTCTTTTACAGAGTAAAAACATTTGTCAACCAACCAGTTATACAGTTTTGTTTTAAATCTTGTAAATGGTAAATCTTTTATTATAGAGGGTAGCTTATTATAAATTTTAATCATCATATAAAAACAACTTTTTGAGCTCAGAGCAGTCCTACACTGTGGATAGTAAATTTTGTTCGGATATCTGGCATTAAATGATACAACATTTTGACGTGTTTGAAAATATTCATTTTTGAATTTCTTTACGAAACACGCCACTTCGTAGACATATATACATACAATGAAGTCAGGTGTGTACAAACTCAAGTGCCCCGAATGTAGTGCTATATATGTTGGTCAAACTGGGCGCAATTTTGTAACTCGATATAAAGAACATATGGCTGCCTTTAGAAACAACCAGCCTCAAAGATCTCATTTCGCAAAACATCTTTTGGATAGTGGACATAGGATAGACGAGGGTCATACATTTGAAATTTTACACACATGCTGTAAAAGTTTAAGACTGTGCGTGTTGGAACAATTGGAAATAGTTGGGCACAGCGGTAGAAGTGTCGAATTGCTGAATGAGCAAATAAATGTGTCATCTTCACCGTTGCTCAACATATTTAGGGGGCGTGGCCAGAGAGAAAGAGAAAGGAGGGTAGATGACTAAGCGGGGATAGTATATATAAGACCGCTCATTCGACACTCATTCCATTCTTGGCGTTCGCACCGCGTGGACGTCTTCGAATGCGCTCTACGAAGCGCCTACCGTGTTCGTTTCGCGCCCGAGCTCGTTGCTCACCCCGATTAAGTGCCAGTGCCCCAGTGCCACCCGGATTGCTGTGTCGTGCTTTGGTCATTGTCCTGCGTTGTGTGTAGTGTAGTGTAGTTCCAGGGTCTAGGTTCTGTAAGTACACTATTCTAAGTGCAGTGTAGGTACTCAACCCCGTCTCCCAAGGACGGGGTCCCATTAGGGCCTCACCTTAGGCACACACCTCCCTGCCTCGGCAGGGAGGACTCAGACGTTTCCCGGGCCCACTATGGACCCCTCAATCCTCCCACTACCGGCTCCGTGGTCCGCTCTGGACCCACGGAAGCCAAAAATAAATATAGAAGCTCTGATCGCCGATCTGAGCAAGTCCAACCCGACATACCTACAACATTTTTATTGTAAGGACCCTCCCGCGCCCTCAGCGCCCGCCTCCGAGGCCCCTGCCGCGGAACCAAACACCCCCCAACCCCTTCCCTTGGTCAAGGAGCCCCGCTCTGCGATCACTCCCGGGCCTTCTGCCCGCACCGAAAAGCCGGTCTATATCACGGAGGTCCACTCCGAAACATCCCCGGCCTCGTCGGAGACAGACGACACGTTTACCGTTGTGCAGAGCAAAAGCCAGAAGCGCAAGCTGAAGGCCTCTAACTCCCACTCAAACCCGCCCAAAAAGGCTGGTATCGCGGTCCCCGAGACCTCCTCAAGGTCGAAAACCAATTCCACCTCCCAAGCGTCCCAAATCGAGGAGTCGGACGACTCCCCGATGGAGGACATCAATAAAGAAAAAGTACCACCTCTGTACATCAGAGAGAAACTCAGCTGGCAGCGCATTCTGCCACTACTCGACGAGAAACACATCTCGTTCGATTACGCCCGTTCGACGGTCATCGGGATAAGGGTTCAATGCCCCACGTCCGACGACCATCGTAGGCTAACTTCTATCCTCCGCCAGGAAAACGTAGGATTCCACACCTTCGCTCTTCCCGATGAGCGCGTATTACGTAAAGTAATACGCGGCATCCCTAGGGAGCTCGACACAGAGCTCGTCAAGTCCGACCTTATTTCCCAGGGTCTCCCCGTCCAACAGGTTCATAGGATGTACCATCCTAAAACCAAGAGTCCATACGAAATGGTCCTTGTCGTCCTTGACCTCACTCCAGAGGGAAAGAACATTCATAATATCAAGACAGTTTGCCGACTGTCTGGTATTAAAATCCAGAATCCAAAAAGCCGAGGTAGGATAGGGCAGTGTCATCGCTGCCAATTATACGGGCATTCCGCAAGGAATTGTTTCGCCCGCCCTAGATGCGTAAAGTGTCTGGGGGATCACGGCACGGCAGACTGCCTCAGGAGGCAGCCGACCGAGGAGCCCCCGAGCTGTGTTCTCTGCGGGGAACAAGGGCACCCAGCGAACTATCGCAAGTGCCCCAAAGCCCCAAAGGAACCCAAGCGAAGGGTCAAACCGATCGAAGGCCAATCTGAGGCAGCCTCCAAAGCCTCCAAAACAGATAAACCCGCCCAAACCTTCATCCCAGCGCCGGCTCCCGCCGTTAATGCTTGGGAAAAACCCCTTACAAAGGGACCTCAAGCCCCTAAGGCAACCTCCGCAGCGGCGGCGCCTCCCGCCCCGCAGGCCCCTAGCCCCCGTCCGTCTCCGACCAGGCCTACCCCACCTCCCCCCGCACCCTCCACCCCAGAATCCGGCGCAGCAGAACGCTTCGCTAATAACTGGCGGCTCACGAGCTATATTTTCGAATGCATAGACATCGAACAATTAGACTCGTTCATCAAAATGTCCAAAACCAACCTTTTAGGTGCGATGCAAGAGCACGCACAATTCTTATTATCGATTCATAAATGTCAAAAAGCTCTAAATGGCTAATACAACAAAAAGTAGATTAAAACCACACTCTCTGGCTGTCGCGTTTTTCAATGCAAACGGCCTCATCGATCAAATAGATGAAATCCGCGAATTCGTGTGTGCACACCAAATCGATATCTTACTAGTGCAAGAGACCTTCTTGAAACCTTGTAGACGTGATCCGAAGATTGCGAACTTTAACTTAATACGTAACGACAGAACCACCAACCGGCTAGGTGGCACAGCTATTTACTATAGAAGGGCTCTTCACTGCACCCCTCTCGATCCTCCACAACTCACCAATATAGAAGCTTCTGTCTGTCAGATGAGTATGTCCGGCCATCCGACGGTCATACTAGCATCAGTGTATCTTTCCCCGACTAAAGATCTCTTAGAAAGTGATCTGAAAGCCCTACTCTCCCTAGGAGACTCCGTCATCTTGGCCGGAGATTTCAACGCCAAACACCCTTGCTGGAATAGTCGATACCAAAACGCACGAGGACTACAACTACTAAGACTGACCGAACGCTCAGACTGTAACTTCATAGTTATGGCCCCTGACACACCGACACGATACCCTACGACAGACAGGACTACAGACAGACCGGGCATACTCGACATAGCACTCTTAAAGAACATCGCCCTAGAGGTGAGCCCTCTGAGAGTGCTGTCCGAACTATGTTCAGACCACCGCCCCGTCCTACTCCAGCTAGGACCTCCGCCCTCCACGGACCCCCCGACCAAAACGATCATCGACTTCAAGAAGCTATCAGAGCATCTTAAGTCACTCGATTCAGTGCACCTCTCTCAGATACCTGACAGAATAGAAACCTTAGATGAAGCGCAGGCAGCCTCACTGCACCTTACTAACCATATTCGCGATGCTCTAAGCGAATGCTCCCGGGAAATGCCAAACGGATTCCTCCGTAGGCAGCTCCCGGACGACGCGAGAGAGCTTATCACAATTAAAAACGCCAAACGTAGAGCCCATGACGCATGTCCGACCGCTGACAACCGGAGGGAACTCTGGAGAGCCCAGAGGAAGGTAAAGGCTCGCCTTGCCGAACTCCGTGACGAACAATGGGACAGGAAGCTGAGCGAACTTTCGCCATCGCATGTAGCGTACTACAAGCTGGCTAGAGCTCTCAAAGCCGACCCTGTCTCGGCCACCCCTCCGCTTCTACGTCCCAACCAACCGCCCGCCTTTGAAGATATCGATAAGGCCGAGTGCTTAGCTGACAGCCTAGAGTCACAATGCACTCCAAGTACAATTTCCATTGATAGGCCCCACGTAGAATCAGTCGATAATGAACTAGCCGCTCTATTCGCGTCCGCCCCCGGGGGCGAACCACTCACTCCCACGACCAGCGGTGAAGTTCATCAGATCATCAAGGACTTACACGCCAAAAAAGCCCCTGGCCCAGACTCAATCTCTAACAAAACTCTCAAACTACTCCCCGAGCAAATAATCAACCTCCTGGTTATTATTTTCAACACACTCATGGCAGGTTGCTCCTTCCCCGACAGGTGGAAGGAAGCAACAGTCATAGGCATCCCAAAACCAGGGAAACCTGCCAACCTCCCCACTAGCTACCGTCCCATCAGCTTACTCAACACCCTTGCCAAGGTGTACGAGAAAATTATACTGAACCGATTAAAGAAAGTAGTTGAGGACAAAAAGCTCCTCAACGACGAGCAGTTTGGCTTTAGAGCCAAACACTCATGTATTCACCAAGCGCACCGCCTCACGGAGCACATCTATCTAGGTTTTCAACGTTTTCAGACGAAAGGCATCCCAACAGGAGCCCTATTCTTTGATGTAGCGAAAGCTTTTGACAAGGTTTGGCACGCCGGCTTGATCTACAAGCTATTCCACCTAGGCGTGCCAGAGAGTCTCGTACGTCTGCTACGAGACTATCTCACCAATAGGACCTTCCGATACCGACTAGACGGTACCTTGTCGTCCCCTAGACCGATCCGAGCAGGAGTCCCTCAGGGCTCCGTGCTCTCCCCCCTTCTGTATGCGCTATTCACAAGCGACATACCTAGATCCCCGCACGTTAGCATTGCACAGTTCGCGGATGATACCGCATTTTATAGCTCCGATAAAAATTATCGTCATGTTATATCTCGACTCCAAAAAGCGGTAGACAGCCTGGGCCGCTGGTTCCGCCTTTGGAGGATCGAGGTTAACCCGGAAAAAAGCGCAGCAGTGCTTTTCTCCAAAAAGACGAAATCTAAATTCAAACTCGATCAGCTCAAAATCACCCTTCACGGGCGTCCCATCCCCTGGCAAAAGAAAGCCAAGTACTTGGGTGTAACATTCGATGAAAAGATGAAATTCACAGCACACATACGCCGAGTTCGGAACAAGGCGGCGTATGTGCTAGGTCGTCTCTATCCTATGCTTTGCGCAAAAAGCAAAATGTCCCTCAGACATAAAATTACCTTGTACAAAACATGTATTAGACCCATCATGACATATGCGAGCGTTGTGTTTGCGCACCTCCCTCCCTCCTCGTATCATAAACTTCAAGTAATACAGAACCGATTTATGCGTATGGCCACGGGCGCTCCGTGGTTCATGCGCAATGTGGATCTCCATAGAGATCTCCAACTCCCCACTATTGCACAACATTTCAAACAACTTTCCAAAAACTATTTTGAGAAAGCAGCTAAGCACCCCAACCCTCTGGTGGTAGGGGCATCAGCTTACACTCCAGATCGTAACGACCCTCCCGATAAAAGACGCCCTAAGCACATCCTTTACGACCCCGACGATCAAATAACTACCGACAATGCACCCTATATGTTAGGGCCACACAATCACACAACCGATGCACAGCGTCTTCGCCGGCGAAGACGAGGTCCCCGATTTCTGACGTCACCCGGACGTGGGCCCTTACCACGGTCTCGGGGGCGCTCGGACTAATCTAGTCCAACGAACCCACTCGCCCCAACGTCAACCTAAGCCGTGGTCCGAGCCTCACAGGAGGCGCCCTTAGGAAGACGTTGCCGCCCTCCGATATTCATCGAGCCCTAGGGCTCACTACTCCCCCCTGGCAGAGCTTCGCGCTCTCCGACAACCCCGGTGACGCTGTAGCGGCCAATAGGGCCATGCAGCATACTCAATCCGAAACAAGAACGACACGAACTCACTTTGCAATCGTCCGTTGTGAAGTCGACATCTCCTGAAGATGCTCCGGTGTCGGAGCGAAACGATCGTCGAGTTTGTTTTGTGGTGAATTTGTGTGGTGTTGTGCCTACAAGATTGTGTGGTGTTGTGCCTACAAATTTGTCACTGTTAGCGGATTATAGCAAAATAATTTTATATTCATTGTATATCATGGAATTCCGCAAAGTAACGCCTGCTTCCACTCAACATATATACATGGTAATGTTAATAATTTCAGAGTTTTAAAAAGTGGCTTACATGATTGCATTGGATCTTTGTTACAAATTGCCCGTATACACTTTTTCTGAATTAAAAAGACTCTATTCATTTCGGAAGCATTACCCCAAATTAAAACTCCGTACCGAATATTGGAAACAACATAGCCATGATATGCCGAAAGAGCCGTGCTTCGGTCAGCAATTTTAGATATTCTACGTAAAGCAAAGACAAATTTATTGATTTTGTTGCACAAGTTGTCAATATTAGGACCCCAAGCACAAAATTCATCCAAAATCATACCCAAAAAACAAATCGTAGATATTCGTTCTATGTTTTCACCAGCACATGTCACCTTATTATTTATAAATGTCATTTTTCTGTTTCTCAAAATCATGTATTTAGTTTTTTTTAGGTTTAACCATAAGTTATTACTTATAAGCCATTCGTGTACGTCGTTTAGAGCTTTATTTATTTCAGAAGAGTTGTCATTATTTTTCACACATGGCACAATAATAGAGACATCATCTGCAAACATGATGCATTTATGTTTAGTACAATCGGGAAGGTCATTGATGTAAATCAAAAATAGAAGCGGCCCAAGGACACTGCCTTGCGGCACACCAAATGAATTTATCTCTACCTCTGAACTAAATTTTGTTAGCGCATTTTTTTCATTTAATTTTGATATTTCTACTATTTGCTTCCTATCTTTCAAATAACATTTTAACCAATCATAGCATAGCCCTCGTAATCCATAATGTTCGCATTTTTTCAATAATAAGTCATGTGAAACGTAGTCAAAAGCCTTGGTCATATCACAGAAAATAGCACATGCGGGACTGCCTTTGTCAATTAATGAAATTACGTTCTTTATTAACATAAATACTGCCAAAGTAGTCGATTTCTGCTTTTGAAATCCATTCTGTTCACTTCTAATAATTTTATGTTTCATCAAGAAGCTGTTAATGCGCTTGTACAATGCCCTTTCAAAAATTTTTGAAAGAATTGGGACTAGTGAAATTGGACGATAATTATTAATTTCAGTTAAACAACCTCTCTTGTGAAGGGGTTTTACTATTGACGTGGTTAGACTTGAGGGAAATGTGCCACTTGTGAAGGATAAATTTATTAAAAAACATAAAATAGGTGATATTTCCTCAGCTGTAGCCTTTAATACTTTAGTATGTAAACCATCCAAACCGACCGAATTTGTATTTTTTAGTGATCTTATAATAGATTTTATCTCTTGTATGTTACACGGTCCCAAAAAAATAGTTTTATTCACCTGATTTCTTTTTAAAGTCATTTTATTATAGTTTAAAAGTTTAGATTTATTTGAAGAGTCAATGAATACTTTATTAAATGTTTTTGCAATATCAGTAGGATTTTTGATGCTGACATTGTTGTGTATTAACTCTTCCAGACCTCGTATTTGATCAAAGAAATTATTATTGCATCCTTTTATGACTGTCCAGGTGGCTTTACACTTGTAAGACGATGTTGTGATAAATTTTTTATTTAATTTTTTTTGGGCTTGATTAATACAGGATCTCAATATTTTGTTAAACAATAAATAATGTTTCCTATCTTCCCTTTTTTTGTGCTTATAACACCTATATCTTAATTTTCTTTTTGTTTTAGATGATACTTTTAGTCCGCGTGTTAACCATTTTGTCTTTCTAGGTCGATTTACCACTTTGATCGTTATTTCTGGAAAGCATAGCCTATAAAATAAAATGAAATCATTCAAAAAATTATTAAAAATGTCATTGAAATTACATTTTGCATTAGCATCGTCAATAAGTCATTTTTAATTTCTAGTTTTGGCCGCTAGAGGCCGCTTCAATCGCTTCAAGTTTCCGACATAGGCTGATAGAGGGCGCTGCGATCGTGTTTTTTAAATTTCGAGTGATGGCTGCTAGAGGGCGATGTGATCGTTACTTAGTTTCTAGTTTTGACCGCCAGAGGGCGCTGTGATCGCTTCAAGTTAGGCCACCAGAGAGCGCTGCGATTGTTTTTAGTTTCCAGTTTTGGCCGTTAGAGGGCACTGCTATAGTTTTTTTAGTTTCCAGTTTTGGCTGCTAGAGGGCGCTGCTATTGCTTCAAGTTTCCGGCTTAGGCTGCTAGAGGGCGCTGTGATCGTTTTTTAGTTTCCAGTTTTGGCCGTCAGAGGGCGCTGTGATCGCTTTAAGTTAGGCCGCCAGAGGGCGTTTAGTTCCCATTAAAACTTTCATCCCCTATTTTACCACCCTTAAAAGAAGATTTTTCAAAATAAAATATACAGAGTTTTATTATTTAAAACTCATAATCTAAATGCCGATTTTCAGGTCTATAACTTTAAAAACATTTTCATAAAAACTTTCATCCCCTATTTTTCCACCCTTAAAGGGAGATTTTCCAGAATAACTTATACCTACAGGTTTTTATCATTCAAAAATTATAATCTAAATGTCTATTTTCATATTATCTGTAGCTTCAAAAACATAACCTTCCTACCCCCATTTTACCCCCTTAGGGGAGGATTTTTGTGAAATATTTTCTAGGCTGATATCTAAGCTCTAGAATTAACCTACCTTCCAAATTTCAAGTTAATAATAGCAAAATTATAATTAAAACTTCCCATTAAAACTTTCATCCCCTATTTTGCCACCCTTAAGGGAAGATTTTTCAAAATAAAATATACAGAGTTTTATTATTAAAAACTAGTAATCTAAATGCCGATTTTCAGGTTTGTAACTTTAAAAACATAGGACTTTCATACAAATTTTCTACCCCCATTTTACCCCCTTAGGGGAGGATTTTAGGGATATTAAATAGCCTATAACCTGCCCCAAAAGTTGGACTACCAAATGCAAAAAGAATTTTTCAAATCCAATAGGTACTTCCAGAGATTAGCGCATTCAAACAAACAAACTATTCTATTCTATTCTATTCTATAGTATAGATTAATATCTGTTGCAAGTGACATGATTTTTTTAGTGTTTTATAAATAAACCAAACTAAAAAGTAGAAAATAAATAATAGTTTAAAAAAACTAAAAAACACGCTTTTTATAGAAAACCAAACTGAAAAATAGAAAATAAATTTTAATAAATATAAATTAATAATAGTGTGCATATGAAAAAAATGTATTTTATTTAAAGAAAGCGTGGGGTGCTTTTAAGATATTATCGAAATGATAATCCTCTATACACCCATGCACCCATCATGCACCCCACGCTTTTCTAGTCTAGTAATATAATAAAACTGTAACAGATCCAATTCTGTACATTGAAGATATTTTGAAAATTTTGATTGGAGGGCACTCTATAATCGATACTGAAGCCAAAACTGCAATTTTTTTCATTTTTGTCTGTCTGTCGACAGACAGACAGACAGACAGACATGTCTGTCTGTCTGTCTTTCTGTCTGTCTGTCTGTCTGTCTGTATCTTGGCCGCGCAACACGCCGAAACTACTGAATGGATTCAAATGAAACTTGGTACGATTTGAGTTTATACTCCGAGGTAGGACATAGGATACTTTTTATCCCGAAATTCAGCACGGTTCCCTTGGGAGAGGGGATGAAAGTTAAAACGTGTATTTAGCTGTAATTCACTAACGCGTTGTTCGATTTCACTCATTCTTTTTTTGTTAGAAAGGTAGTATTTTATGTATTGTCCCGTAAATATTTCAAGGTCATAGGTTTTTTAGTTTAGAAATGACAGACATTACAATCCTCAGTATTGGGTTTAAATAACTTGGGACCCGGATCTTTGAACGTACGGCTTATTTTAAACTGGTGTGCGTTTAAATTTATGTTTGTCGGTCTGTCTATTTATTCCTGCTAATCTTAGAAACGGCTGGATTGATTTTAATGGAACTTTCAATGTTATAAGGAGTAACTTAGGCTACATTTAGTTTAGGTACATAAAAGAATTGTGGGATCCGATCCGATCCTATATAAAAACCTATATCTACGCGAACGAAGTTGCGGGGTTCAGCTATTTTAAATAAAATACATTTTTTTCATATGCACAATTGCACACTATTATTTATTTATATTAATCAAAATTTATTTTCTATTTTTTACTTTGGTTTTCTATAAAAAGCGTGTTTTTTAGTTTTTTTAAACTATTATTTATTTTATAATTTAACTGGCTTCTGCCCGCGGCTTCGCCCGCGTGAACTTCGGATTTGAACAAATCCCGAGGGAATCGTGAATTTCCGGTTCCCGTTCCCGCTCCCTTTTCCAACCTTTATACTTACTATCAAGGAAGTTCGCTATAGTAATCTACCTATAGCTGTATAGCTATAGATTTCGGGTTTTTCAAAATCCCGTGGGAACTGTGCATTTTTCCAGGATAAAAAGTAGCCTATGTATTGCATGCAACACAGCAAACTGTAATAATTTGTTATGTGAGCGTGATTTACCTAAGAACAGTCAGCGCCCTCTATGTTGTTTTGGAAGTTTATATCTATTTTAGTCCCACAGGAATACTTTTCCGGAATAATAAATGCAGTGCTAAGTCAGGGCATAATCTATCTCCAATCAAAATTTCAGCCAAATCGGTTCTGTAGTTGCGGCGGAGAAGAGGAACAAACATATATAATACACAAACTTTCGCCTTTATAATATTAAGTGTGATTGTTATTTTCCTTGCTAGAGAGCTCCGATAATAAACGCGTCCGATCGCTGCTAAATTCAAAGTGCTTTAGGGAGAACCCGAGAAATTACGTCCCGTAATTTTTAAATTTGTAATATCTTCGAAAATATTCATTTAAATCATATGCTGTAAAGGGCCATATGGATTTATATTAAATCAACAATGTATTTAAGGTATTTAATTAGATAAGGATTAATGCTGTATTGGTTAAAATCGCTTTGAAAATTAGCCATTATTTGTCGTAAAAAGTAAATGACAAAAAAATGTTATTGTGGGATATCCATAAGAGATAGACATATACCATAGCGGAGTTTTCTGTAGACCTTTTCAATGTGTATAATATTTAGTACATTATTTTGATAAATCTCGTAGGGTTCAGCCTGCGTTTGCAATGTAAGCGGAAAAAATGTAATTATTTACGACATCACATTAGAAACCTCAAAAATAACAGTATTTCTCCACTATTAAATGGATGTTATTATACATATAAACCTTCCTCTTCAATCACTCTATCTATTAAAAAAAACCGCATCAAAATCCGTTGCGTAGTTTAGATTTAGTAAGCATACCTACATAGGGACATAGGGATATAGGGACAGAGAAAGCGACTTTGTACTTTTATACTATGTAGTGATATCGACCTGCGAACGACAATTTGGCGACTAATTTCGTCGTAAAAACATTTTTTCTGACGTCAAATGTTTTTTGAGATTATGATCAATTCATCGTGATCGTAGAATACTAATTTTGCCTTTATATTATTGTAAGATCGTGATTAATTCATGAACATTCGAGCACATTCGAGCTCGCAGCTCGCGCTCCTTGCGCGTAGGTATTAGGTAGTTAGGTACCTATTAAGTATTTATTTATTACTAGATGATGCCCACGGCTTCGCCCGTGTGGTTTGTAAAAATCTCGTGGGAACTTTGATTTTCCAGAACAAAAAGTAGCCTATCTGTAGTAAGTAGTAACCCGTCCACAAAACGGAAAAATTCCGTGGGATCCTTACGATTTCGGAATGCAATTCCTTACAGCATCAGGGTTGAGGAGTTGGACATGTACCTACTCGAGGTCATTCAATAATAAAGTCTAATTGGTATCCCCAATATCAATTTAAATAACCGACAGGGCCTAAATCCCATTAGTGTTGGGGATCAGATCCCCTACAGCATCAGGATTGAGGAGTTGGAATCCAAATTTTTTGTAGCACAGTGTCGCAATGTTTCTCTATCGATTAAAAAAAAAATTACGCAAATCGGTTCAGAAATCTCGGAGATATCGGTGTACATAGGTAGAAAAACACAACTCCTCCTTTTTTGAAAGTCGGTTAAAAAAGTAGCCTATGTTACTCCCTGGTTAATTCTCTACTTGTATGTGAAAGTCCCGTCAAAATCGGTTCAGCCGTTCCAAAGATTAGCCCGTTCAAACAGACAGACAGACAGACAGACAGACAGACAGACAAAAATTTTAAAAACGTGTGATTCGGTTATAGTATCGTTCAAATAACCATATGAGCTTAATATGAGGTAGTTATTTCGATATTACAGACAGACACTTCAATTTTATTTATTAGTATAGATTATTATTATTATTATTATTATTATCTATACTAATAAATAAAATTGAAGTGTCTGTCTGTAATATCCAAATAACTACCTCATATTAAGCTCATATGGTTATTTGAACGATACCATAACCGAATCACACGTTTTTAAAATTTTTGTCTGTCTGTCTGTCTGTCTGTCTGTCTGTCTGTCTGTCTGTCTGTCTGTCTGTCTGTTTGAACGGGCTAATCTTCGGAACGGCTGAACCGATTTTGACGGGACCTTCACATACAAGTAGAGAATTAACCAGGGAGTAACATAGGCTACTTTTTTAACCGACTTTCAAAAAAGGAGGAGTTGTGTTTTTCTACCTATGTACACCGATATCTCCGAGATTTCTGAACCGATTTGCGTAAATTTTTTTTTAATCGATAGAGAAACATTGCGACCCTGTTCTATAAAAAATTTGGATTCCAACTCCTCAATCCTGATGCTGTAGGGGACCTGATCCCCAAAACTAATGGGTTTTAGAAACTTTCGGTTATTTAAATTGATATTGGGGGTACCAATTAAAGACTTTATCGTTGAATGAACTCGAGTAGGTACATATTCAACTCCTCAACCCTGATGCTGTAAGGAATTGCATTCCGAAATCGTGGGGATCCCGGAATTTTTCCGTTTTGGTAACGGGTTACTACAGATAGGCTACTTTTTGTTCTGGAAAATCAAAAGTTCCCACGGGATATTTAAAAACCTAAATCCACACGGGCGAAGCCGTGGGCATCATCTAGTAATAAATAAAATTGAAGTGTCTGTCTGTAATATCGAAATAACTACCTCATATTAAGCTCATATGGTTATTTGAACTGTACCATAACCGAATCAAATGTTTTTAAAATTTTTGTCTGTCTGTCTGTCTGTCTGTCTGTCTGTCTGTCTGTCTGTCTGTTTGAACGGGCTAATCTTCGGAACGGCTGAACCGATTTTGACGGGACTTTCACATACAAGTAGAGAATTAACCAGGAGGTAACATAGGCTACTTTTTTAACCGACTTTCAAAAAAGGAGGAGTTGTGTTTTTCTACCTATGTACACCGATATCTCCGAGATTTCTGAACCGATTTGCGTAATTTTTTTTTTAATCGATAGAGAAACATTGCGACACTGTCCTACAAAATTTTTTTATTCCAACTCCTCAATCCTGATGCTGTAGGGGAACTGATCCCCAAAACTAATGGGATTTAGGAACTGTCGGTTATTTAAATTGATATTGGGGGTACCAATTAAAGACGTTGAATGAACTCGAGTAGGTACATATTCAACTCCTCAACCCTGATGCTGTAAGGAATTGCATTCCGAAATCGTGGGGATCCCACGGAATTTTTCCGTTTTGGTGACGGCCGTTGCTACAGATAGGCTACTTTTTGTTCTGGAAAATCAAAAGTTCCCACGGGATTTTTAAAAACCTAAATCCACACGGGCGAAGCCGTGGGCATCATCTAGTTTATTATATTATATATTATTCAACAGTGCTCAAGTATTACATAAGTTAATCTGCGTCCAGCGCGTGGCTTCTGTGTATTCATGTATTATACATAACTGAGGTACATTAGCATGTAAATGTCAAGTTTATATATTACCTACCTGCACAGGGTGTTTTTGAGATAGGTATTTACTATTTAAGTAGGTAGGTATATCCTTTTACGGGTTTTACCGTTTTTTACGGAATGAGAGCTACCCCTGTCCCCCTGTGCTATCGGCAAAATCAGTTTAGCAGTTAAAAATGATATAACCTTTGATATACCTACCTACCTACCTAGCTGAAAAACAGTTTATGGAGAGCGCTGGAATGCATCATGAAAAATTACGCTCCTAAACCAATTTCGTTGAAAACTTCGATATCAGGCTTGTTGAGAATGCGCCCGAGCCCCGAGGGGACCACACGTAAGTATTTGGTCGGAAAAGCCGATAGTTTTAATTAGTCTATGTACCTACGTGATACAAGTACATACAGAAGGAATAGCATATTTTTTATCATATTTTTCGTTAATTTATTTAAAAAAATATTTTTCTCTAAACTACACAATGCTGTGAATTGTGATAGGTACCTTTAATAGGACCTATAGAATTTAAATAAGATTGTTGGCGGAGGTTGTCGTAGGTGACGAGTGATGACCCGTGTGGGGTTGCTGGTCCCCCATCGGACGCGTCCCCGGGTGGCGGATAGGGGAACGCCTCCCAGATATGGGAGGTACCGGGGAAACCCGGCGCGAACCAAAGCCAGCAGGGGGTTGCCGCTTGGATGCTCCTGGTACTTCTCTGTTCATCAGAGTGGACTGTGGAGACTCCGGGCGGCGACAATTGGGGGGGAGGCTTTCGGGCCGTGAGGAAAAAATCCTCGTTAAAAAAATTATCAGTGGGGGTGGCAACGCCCTGCGCGGCGAGTCCGCCGGTCTTTGTGGCTTCGGCCACCGTCGGGCAACCCTTAATCCGCACTGAGCGGAACCGGGGGCCCCACGCACTGAGCGAGGGGCCGCGAGGAAGAAAACCTCTATAAAAAATTACACGAGGGGTGAAGCTCTTGAGGGTCGCCTGCGGGTGTGATCCTCTTGAGGGTTGCCTCTAGCGAGGAACTCCGGGTGATGGAATGGCGTATCCGTCGCCTGTTGAGACGCCTCGGGTCGGGAGGCGCACCATTATGTTCCTGGTGCGCCTCAGACGGAGTTAGGGGACCTTTTAGGTCCCCCGGTGGAGGGTCTGCCTCGGCGGACAGCGCCGGCTGGGTCGCGGATGATTGCGAAAGTGTTCCCGTAACCCAGCCACCAGGCGACACGGAGGAACATCGCTGGGTTTTAGTGGGTATTCTGGCCATCGGCCTGCTTGAGTCCCACACTCCCGTCCGGAAGCATTGCAGTCCGCTGTAAGGCTTCCGGAAGGGGTGCGTAAATGCATTTCCCAGCGTTAAAAAAAAAAGGTGACGAGTGACGACAATGTGTGATTTAACAAAACACAAATCGGTAAGAAGTTATTACTTGTGTAGTGTCTTTTTTTACGTGACAAAAGTACAAGAAATAAAGTGATTTATAATTTTTTATTTCTACCATGTTCTAGAACTTAGCTCTACCTATCCTATGACGACTCTGCAATCATTAGGAAACCGCCCACATTGCAATTAATTTTCTTTCTCTTCTATTATATTTTGCACCCGTCGTCGTTTTGTTCCTAATTTTCGATGTTTCCTAATACATCGATTTTAAGGGTTCCGTACCCAAAGGATAAAACGGAACCCTATTGTTGTCACTCTGGGACTGTCTGTCCGTCCGTATGTCACGGGTCTCTAGACTCTCTAGCTCATACCTAGAGCTACAAACCTAAAGGATACCTATTAATGATGTACCTAGAATGTTGACCGGAAATCTAATATTGAATTGGAGATTCAATTTAATTATTGAAAGAGATGAATAAGGAGATCAGGAATATCTATATTTTTCAACCAGCGAACTGAATGCGTTATCACTACATAGTATAAAACAAAGTCGTTTTCTCTGTCCCTATGTCCCTATATCCCTATGTCCCTATGTCCCTTTGTACGCTTAAATCTTTAAAACTACGCAACGGATTTTGATGCGGTTTTTTTTAATAGATAGAGTGATTCAAGAGGAAGGTTTATATGTATAATAACATCCATTAAATAGTGGAGAAATACTGTTATTTTTGAGGTTTCTAATGTGATGTCGTAAATAATTAAATTTTTTCCGCTTACATTGCAAACGCAGGCTGAACCCTACGAGATTTATCAATATAATGTACTAAGTATTGTACACATTGAAAAGGTCTATAGAAAACTCCGCGATGGTATATGTTTATCTCTTATGGATATCCCACAATAACATTTTTTGTCATTTACTTTTTTACGACAAATAATGGCTAATTTTAGAAGCAATTTTAACCAATACAGCATTAATCCTTATCTAATTAAATACCTTAAGTACATTGTTGATTTATTATAGATCTATATGGCCCTTTACAGCATATGATTTAAATGAATATTTTCGAAGATATTACAGATTTAAAAATTGCGGGATATAGCTTTTGCGCGCGGCGCGCGGTTCCAGCCGGCCGGGGCGCGCGGTGCGTAAAGTTCTCCCTATAGCATTTTGAATTTAGCAGCGATCGGACACGTATGCTATCGGAGCTCTCTAGCGAGGAAAATAACAATCACACTAATATTATAAAGGCGTTATTAAGTTATTAAGTTTGTGTGTATGTTTGTTCCTCTTCTCCGCCGCAACTACTGAACCGATTTGGCTGCAATTTTGAATGGAGATAGCTTATGCCCTGACTTAACACATAAAGTAACTTTTTATCCCGGAAAAGTATTCCTGTAGGACTAAAATAGATATAGACCTCCAAAACGCCACAGAGGGCGCTGACTGTTCTTAGGTAAATCACGCTCACATAACCCATTATTGCAATACTTTGCTGTGTAGCATGCATTGGCAACACATAGGCTACTTTTTATCCTGGAAAAATGCACAGTTCCCACGGAATTTTGAAAAACCCGAAATCTATATCTACAGCTATAGGTAGATTACTATAGCGACCTTGCTTGATATTTTAAGTATAAAGGTAGGAAAAGGGAGCGGGAACGGGAACCGGAACTAAACGATTCCCTCGGGATTTGTTCAAAACCGAAATTCACGCGGGCGAAGCCGCGGGCAGAAGCTAGTGTCATATAAACTGAGCAGTAGGGTGGAGTGATCAAGAGCAGTTTAATTTCACAAAATACAATAATATGGCAGCTCTGTGTTTTTAAAAACGGGTAGGAATTAAATAAAAATTATAATTAAATCCGCACAAAAAATTCCAACCGTGTGCGCGAGACGCGAGGAGACACCATTCGTGCTTTGTAATTATTCTTTGTAAAGCTATTATCACACGAGTAGAAACAGTTCTACTCGTGTGCTGTTATACTGTACCTACTAATGCACATGATCCACTAGCTCGTGCCCGCTACTTCGCTCGGGTGAACTTCCACTCCGATACCTATCTCAGGCAGCTCAAGTTGTGGCGGTTCGATCATACGCAAATAAATAAAATCAGCCAAGAGCGAGTCGGACCTCGCTCTTTTAGGGTTCCGTACATAATTATGAACAATATAATATTTTGGGCCTAAGAAATATTTAATTTCCGAGCTAGACATCGCAACAAACCGTGAAAGAAAAACCCAAAAATGTTCGTTTGGTCACAGCTTATGAGTCAAAATCACCAAGGTGGGAAATTTGGTTCTGACACAATTTTACCTAATAAAGCTTTGAAATAATTGGGTGACAGTTACTATTTGTAATTATCAGATTTAGTTAATTTTATCTAAACCCTTCATTGTTTTTTACAAAATTATGTTAACACATTTTTTTTCCTCATAAAACTAGTGAAAATTTCATTTGGGAACGCGTCCCAACACGCATTTCCGTATTTTGAAATGTTCACAAAACATTAAAATACTGATTTAAAAATAAAATCTTGAATCATACTTGATACACTTGTATTATAGTAGCTTAATCAAAACAAAGCTCTAAACAATGATACCCCACAAGCTAGGGTAAGAAAAAATATTTTTTCCAACTCCTTTTTCATGTATGGGAAGGAGCCCTCCTGAAAAATAATTTAATTCAATTTCTAATTCAATATTTGGTTTTGGGTCAATGTTCTACACAAAATATCAAAATTTCAGGTTTGTAACTCATTTCGTCTGCGAGCTAGAGACCTGTGACCGGCGGACAGACAGAGATACAGCAGAGTGACATTAATAGGGTTCCGTTTTTACCCTTTGGGTACGGAACCCTAAAAATTGATGTGTCTGTTTGTGATGTAGAAATAACTCCGCCTCCTCATGCTCATAATGTGAATATTTATTCGTTTAGTATTTATAGTGAATATATATTATTAAACACTGATTTTTAACCCCCGACGCAAAAACGACGGGGTGTTATAAGTTTGACGTGTCTGTGTGTGTGTGTGTGTGTGTGTGTGTGTCTGTTTCCCTGTGCCGCTCAAACGGGTGGACCGATTTGAATGCGGTTTTTTTTGTTTGAAAGGTGAATTAGTAGAGTGTTGTTAGCTATGTTTGATGAAGCTCGATCCAAGATGGCCGCGGCTACAAAATGGCGGATTACATATTTTATCACAACTCCCTTAATATGGGTATCAAATGAAAGGGCTTGATTAGTAAAATAGCACTATTGCAAATCCAAGATGGCTGCTGCTACAAAATGGCGAACGTCGGGGGTTTTTTTAAATTTTAATTTATACTAATTGTTTACCTTTTGAGGTACGGAACCCTAAAAACTTATGCACATCATCATCACCGAATTAGCGATTATGTTGCGATCATCGCACTTGTTATTGGTTGAATTTGTCCTAGAGGAAGTTGGAAATGACAGCAATCGTCACATTCACCCGCCTAGCAGCCAAACTTCAGCGGTGGGCTGGATGGGGTGGATGTTTTGTACCTTTGGAAAGGCTGAACCGATTTTGACGAGACTTTCACAGGCGACTGTTCAGGAAGTGATTTAGGCTACTTTGTATCTCGAGAATATTTAGGTTCCCAGCGTAGAGAAACAATAACCGCTTTCAGCTTCATAAGGGGCATGTTATGTTTCGAAGTCACATGACACATTATTTTCAATTTCATTTATTTACATTAGATTATCTGTAGGATCAGGCGACGACCACGGGTAGATTGTAGAAGGCACCGGTGACCGGAATGCTTAGTTGACATTCAGTTCTGAGAAGTGTGAGACCGTGCGTTACGGTGACTCATAGCATGAAGGCAGACAAACAATAGTAGGTACATACTACGTATACATAGGTACGTGTACACCTACGAGATAAAAGCACAGATAAAAGCTTCCTCTCAGCGAATAATGATAAATTACCAGCTGATTTTGCAGTGCAGCTCAGTCAATACTTGTATAATGAAATATTACTTAGTAGGTATTACTTAGACTGGCGATTAGACTTAGAAAATAGATCCAAGATGGCCTCCGCTACAAAATGGCGGATTACATATTATTTTTTCACAACTCCCTTAATATGGGTATCAAATGAAAGGGCTTGACTAGTAGAATATCACTATTGCAAATGCAAGATGGCCGCCACCACAAAATGGCGAATGTCGGGGGTTTTTTAAATTTTCAATTTAAGGTAAAGTCTCCTTATTCCGTGGTATTTTCATAAAAACTCGAAAGAACGTCAAAAATTAAGCATTTACTACACCTTTCTGAAGAACTGGCTATTTTTATCAGAAGCGTTATTTATTTAACTCTTGATATATCCTAAAAGGACAACAATTACGACTTGATTTAAATGTAAAATTAAATTAAATATGAAGAAAGTTCGAATGCTCCAATTCCGAGGTAAAAATCCTAATTCCGAGGCAAATGGCTCCTAATTCCGAGGGTACAAAATACAAAGGAAAACGAGTAGAATGAATTCTACATGGTGTTCAAAAATGAACTGTATTTATTAATAGATTTCAAAATCAATTCGATTCGTATGTAATTGTTTAATTATGTTTGTGTGTAAAATATTAATATATGTATCTATACTAATCTATACTAATAAATAAAATTGAAGTGTCTGTCTGTAATATCGAAATAACTACCTCATATTAAGCTCATATGGTTATTTGAACGATACTATAACCGAATCACACGTTTTTAAAATTTTTGTCTGTCTGTCTGTCTGTCTGTCTGTCTGTCTGTCTGTTTGAACGGGCTAATCTTTGGAACGGCTGAACCGATTTTGACGGGACTTTCACATGCAAGTAGAGAATTAACCAGGGAGTGACATAGGCTACTTTTTTAACCGACTTTCAAAAAAGGAGGAGTTGTGTTTTTCTACCTATGTACACCGATATCTCCGAGATTTCTAAACCGATTTGCGTAATTTTTTTTTTAATCGATAGAAGAACATTGCGACACTGTCCTACAAAAAATTTGGATTCCAACTCCTCAATCCTGATGTTGTAGGGGATCTGATCCCCAAAACTAATGGGATTTATCCACTGTCGGTTATTTAAATTGATATTGGGGATACTAATTAAAGACTTTATTGTTGAATGACCTCGAGTAGGTACATGTCCAACTCCTCAACCCTGATGCTGTAAGGAATTGCATTCCGAAATCGTAAGGATCCCACGGAATTTTTCCGTTTTGTGGACGGGTTACTACTTACTACAGATAGGCTACTTTTTGTTCTGGAAAATCAAAGTTCCCACGAGATTTTTACAAACCTAAATACACACGGGCGAAGCCGTGGGCATCATCTAGTATTATTAATATATATATAGCTGCTCGTGCTGATTCATTCACTCACTGACTGACTGACTGATTGATCACCTCTCCTGTAAAATTTTGTATGAAAATTATTTTTTTCACAAATGGTTTCGCATAGAGGATAAAAATTCATTCAGAACAAAAGTATGGAGAGAGCTGATGATTGAGGATTTCAGAGACGAGCGATGGGCACGCTTAAGGTATTGAAGATAGGAGGGGGGTGCTCGAGCAAATGTCATTTAAAACGTCATCCAATTGGCAGTGAGCTGAAAAAAAATTCAAAATGGCGAAAATAAGATGGCCGCCATACAAATTTCGTCGGTGTCCACCTCGGAGGGTAAAAAAAATGGAAGAGTGGTTTCCTAGTAACAGATGATCAGGATCCAAAGGTCTATTCGATGAATAGAAAAAAAACCAAAATGGTGGAATTTATTTTTCCATAGAAAATGTATGGCGAATATTGAAGAGACTACAAGTTGTAAACTATGCAAGGCTTTGATGTGGTTTTTTGGAGAAATCTCAAAAAAAAAATATGGGAAGACATGATGATTGAGGGTTTGGAAGACGGTTGAGCAGCCCGGGCAGGGTATTGTAGATAGGTGGGAGGTGCTTAAACAAAAATTACTCAAAACCTCATCCCATTGGCACTGAGCTGAAGAAAAACCCAAAATGGTGGATACAAGATGGCGGCCATACAAATTTCGTCGGTGTCTATCTTACTAAGTATACAAGATGGAAGAGTGGTTTCTTGGAAAAAGATAATCAAGACCTAAAGATCTACTTGATGAACAGAAAAAAATTCAAGATGGTGGAATTTATTTTTCCACACAAATAATTTTTTTCACTGATGGTTTCGTATAGAGGACAAAAAATCATGCGGAGGAAAATATATGATATAATACATATATGAAGGATATGGAAAGAGCTGATGATTGAAGATTTTGGAGACGGGTGAGGAGCACGGTAAGAGTATTAAAGATAGGTGAGAGGTGCTCACACAAAAATTACTTGAAACCTCATCCAATTATCAGTAAGCTGAAAAAAAAATCCAAAATGGTGGATTAAACGTTTGTATGGCCACCATACAAATTTCGTCAGTGTCTATCTCACTGAGTATAAAAGATGGATTTATGGCAAATTTGGCAAAAGTTGGTTATTTGGCAAAAGATGGTCAAGACGTGTTTACTTGATGAACAGAAAAACAAAAAATGGCAGAATTTATTTTCCATGCAAAATACAGGGTTAAATAAAAAATACCAGAAAGCTCTCGGCACGTAATTGTTATCATTAAAACTAACAACTTTTGTTCTACGACTTTTTTTAACTCGATATTTTGTGAAATATTTGATATACAATATTTTACATAGATTCTCTCCTTGTAACTACTCTGTAACATCGGCCACGCCGCACGAAGCTCACGCACATGTCTTGGTCTTGAGTCTCGACTCTCTGTGCGCACAGAGTAATGTCACTTTAGAGAAATAACATAATTTATTATTTTTTTTGTATGAAAAAAATTAATGCGAAATTTTGAAAAGTCGTAGAACAAAAGTTGTTAGTTTTAACGTTAACAATTACGTGCCAAGAGCTTTCTGGTATTTTTTATTTAACCCTGTATATGGCGAATATTGAAGAGAATACAAGTTGGGAACTATGCAAGACTTTGATACAGTTCCTTTTCAAAATTTGTTTTTATGGAAGAACTCTCATTCTGACAAATGATTCGGAGAAAAAATATGGAGAGTGATAATGATCGAGGGTTTGGAAGATGGATGAAGATAGGCGGAGGCTGCTCAAACAACGACGACGCTCGCGCAAGTGCGGGTGCTTACAAATTATTATTGTAATTTTTACTTTCTTTTCAAAGTTCTAGTCTCAATTATAATCCAAAAAGTAGTGATTAGTGCAAAATTACTAAAAATCCTTCATCACACTTAAATACAGTGCATTTTTAGACTTTAATCAAGATAATTCAAATTAAACTTCAAAAATTCTCTCGATCAGTGTAATTTAGTTGATACGAATACGTAAGTGTAGCGCTTTCGCGCGGCTAATAAGAAGTTCTTGCCGCGAACAGGCTACGAGGCGGTGATAAGAGTGAATGGACCGCGGTTGTAAACAAATATTTAATTTTCGACCCGCATTCATGGTGCAATAAGATTGTTTTGTGAATAAAAAAATGAGTTTATGCAATGCTTGTAAACAATATATCGGCGCCGCAGACCAAATAATCTGCTCCTTATGTCCCAACAAATACCATTATTCATGTATCGGTCTGTCGAAGGAGAATTTCTCGAAGTTATCTTCTAAGGCCAAGTCAGTTTGGAAGTGTCCGGATTGTAAGACACCCCGAAGGAAGGGTGACAACACTGACACCCCAGTCAAGATGTCAGAGCTAGCCGTATCGAGCGATATTAAGGATCGAGCCGACCTATCGTCTTTAGATGAGCGTCTTAATCGATTTGAGGAGTCGTCATCAAAAATGGATAAGCTGGGGTCGTCTTTGACTCACAGCATTAATAAAGAGTTGTCGTGTCTTCAGAGTCTTATAAATCAAGTACCAGAGCTTATCAAAACTGTCGAGTTTATGTCTAGCAAATTTGACGAGATGCAGGGCGAAATACAAAACTTGAAATCGGAGGTTTCGACACTTCGCGCGGCCAACACTAAACTGCAGGATAACGTGCAGGAACTTAATTATAAAATAGGCGACATCGAACAGAGAGCACGGGAAACTAACCTTGAACTTCAATGCATCCCTGAATTCCCCAGGGAAAACCTCACAAACATAGTCGTACAACTTGGCAAAACTATTTCTTACCCAATCAGCAAAGAGGATGTTATATCGTGCACTAGAATAGCCAAGGTTAATTCCAGTGGTAGCAGGCCGCGATCTGTTGTCCTGAAACTATCATCGCCACGCAAACGAGACGAGGTATTGGGTGCATGTTTAAAATTCAACAAATCAAACCCTTCGGATAAACTCAATAGTTCACATCTCGGCATAGCTACAGCCGACAAATCACCTATCTATATGTCCGAGCATCTATCTCCAGCCAATCGTGCCTTGCATGCCTTGTCTCGCAGTTTCAAGAAGGAGCACGGATACAAATACCTTTGGGTGCGTCACGGTCGTGTTATGATGAGAAAAGATGACTCCTCGCCTGCTATTTGGATTAAAAACAATGATATTCTTAAGAAAATTGTTAATTAGTTAGTTATTTTCTACTAATTATCTATGTTTATTGATTTAGCTCCAATGCATTACAGGCTCAGTTAGCGGATTAAGTATTTATTACCAAAACGCAAGAAGCATACGAGGAAAACTAGAAAATTTTTATTTAGCTAGCATCGATTGCGAATACGACATTATAGTCATTACAGAGACTTGGCTAAACAATAGCATTTTAGATGCGGAAATATTGAACGATAATTACAATATTTTTCGCAGAGATAGGTGTAGTACTAATAGTTTAAAAGAAGAGGGTGGTGGGATCCTAGTAGCTGTATCGAATAAGTTTAGTGCAACTCGCAATAAGTGTTGGGAAAGTGATAACGAGGATCTCTGGATCACGGTCTCAGGGTCACCGGGTAGCGGCCTTCACAATCTTCACATTTGTGCAATTTACCTGCCTCCACCCTTATCCATATGCAAACTAGATAGACAACTCTCTTCAATAAGTGATGCATTGCTTAACACTAATAGCGATGTTCTTCTTCTAGGCGACTTTAATTTAGGTTTCATGAACTGGGTTGTAGACCAGTCAAACTATAGTGCGACCCTTACTCGACCAACAGAAGTTAACAACAATCTAGGTTCTCTTCTCACAGATTTTATGGCGCTACATGGTCTCGAACAGTATAATTGCATTCGGAACATAGACGATAAAATTTTAGACCTAGTGTTATGTAGTGGAGTATTACAAACTAAAGTACATTCTGCTGATTTCTCGTTGAGTAAAATTGATTCATACCACCCACCGTTATTAATCGAAATTAATTTTAATAAAGTGTGTTTTCTTAATCCTAACAAAACCGTAAGATATAATTTTCATCACGCTGACTATCAAACTATTAATGAAGAATTAAAGCTAATTAGCTGGGACAGTATACTTTACAAGGAAGATTCCGCTGACCAGATGGTCGAGAAATTTTATAGAATTATTAAAGAACTAATAGATAAACATGCCCCCAAAATTTTGGTAAAACGAGGTTCATATCCTAATTGGTTCACTAATAATCTTATAAGATTACTGAAGGAGAAGGAATCTTACCGACGTAAATATAAAAAAACTAAGTGTCCCCTCGCGGAATATGATTTTGTAGAAGCTAGGAGAAGGTGTCACGTTTTAATAGATATTTGCTATGCCAACTACAAAAAAAGTATTGAAGAATCGATCTGCAAGAAAAACATGAAACTACTGTGGTCTTTCTTAAAATCTAAACGAAAAAATCAAGGATCTATCCCTAATGTAATGATATTTAATAATGTAAAAATTTCGACTCCTTCGTCTATTTGTGGTGCTTTCGCTGAGCACTTCTCCTCTGTGTATGTGAATCCAGTCCATAATAATACTAACATTGAGTCAAATTCTGCTCCTACCACGTATTTTGATTCACACACGCAATCTACTACTTTATTTAAAGTTTTTATAGATCGTAAATCAATAGAAAAAGCCTTAAAGAATCTAGATAAAAATAAAGGAGCTGGTCCTGATCAAATACCGGCAGTTTTTATAAAAAACTGCGCGGCAACTCTTACTTATCCGTTGTTTCTCATCTTCAACCGCTCATTGGCTACTGGAATATTTCCAGAGAAATGGAAAACTGCCAATGTCGTGCCAATTCCAAAAAGCGGACAAGCGGATGACATACTTAATTATAGACCAATTTCCCTACTGTCCATTTTTGGCAAAGTTTTCGAATCCCTGATCTATCCGTTTCTTTCTTTCCACTTGAAATCAGTCGTAATTCCGCAACAGCATGGTTTTCGTAATAAAATGTCTACAATATCTAATTTGACGGAATATACGTATAACATTACTGGCGAAGTGGATAAGAGTAATCAAGTTGACGCTATTTATATGGATGTAAGCAAAGCATTTGATAAGGTAGATCATTCCATTCTTATAACTAAATTACATCGTGCTGGAATTCAAGGAAACTTACTCTCCTGGTTCAGATCTTACTTATTCAATAGATGGCAAAAAGTTGTGGTTTGTGGTTATGAATCAACTCCATTTAAAGTACCTTCGGGTGTTCCTCAAGGTTCCCACTTAGGCCCTGTTTTATTTTTATTATTTGTGAATGACTTGTGTGATCATATAAAGTCCTCTGATTTTGCATTATTTGCAGATGACTTAAAAGTTTATAAAGCCATAAATTCTCCATTTGACTCTATAGCCCTTCAAAATGATCTGGACACAGTAAGTGAATGGTCTTCTAAAAATAGGCTACCGCTCAATGTTAAAAAATGTCAGCATATAAAATTTACTAAGAAACGTATGCCTCTTCAGACCTCCTATAACCTTGGTGGTCTTTTGCTGGACGAGGTTAGTGTGATAAGAGACCTAGGCGTTATTATAGATAAAAAACTATCTTACAATGCACACATAGATGGATTAATTACTAAATGCTACAAACTATTGGGTTTTATTTGGCGTAATTGCAAATCTTTCAAATCTTGTTCAGCTCTCAAAATAGTGTATTTTGCCTTAATTCGCAGCTTATTAGAATACGGCTCCAGCGTTTGGAATCCGTTTTACAAAGATCCTATACAAAGAATCGAAAGAATCCAAAAACGTTTTCTTTTCTTGTTGACTGTTCATCAAAACAAAAAGAGAGAATTAACCTCTTATAGCCAAAGATTAAGTTATTTCAAATTTACCTCACTCGAACACCGACGTTGGGTGTCTGACCAGGTGCTTCTCTTCAAAATTATAAATAATGATATTGATTGTCCAAGTCTCTTGTCAAAAATTAACTTTTCTGTGCCTCGAATCAACATACGGATCTCTAGGTACAAACCATTTGTCATAAAAGGTTGCAGAACAAACATGGGAGCGAACAATGTGTTATTAAGAATATGTCGCGAGCACAACAAACTTTTTAAAAACTCAAATATTATTATCGATTTGCATTCACTCTCTTTGCAACAGTATAAAAGATTATTACATAAATATATTGAATCTGTATCATAGCCTCTTATGCTTCTTTCAAGCTTATCAAAATTTTGTACTAAATCGAACCATAAACTGTAGATATTATTCTATTGTAGATATTTTTATAATTTTTTAGTGTAAATATCTTTAATTGACCTTTTGTAAGTAGCTGATTTACTAGCAATCCCGCATTTGCACGTTTGTTTATATGCATGTCGGTTTGCCTGTAATTGGGTGCACACCCGAAATGTTTCATTAGACTTAGTTTGATCTTTTGTAATTTATGTGTGAACGCCTGTTGGCAAAACAATAAAAAAAAAAAATAAAAAAAAAAAAAAAATACCCGAAAACGAAACCTCGCGGTCCGCTTTAGCGGGTCGCGCACCCACGCGCCATACTAGTATATATATATAGCTGCTCGTGCTGATTCATTCACTCACTCAGTGACTCATTGATCACTTCTCCTGTAAAATTTTGTATGAAATTTTTTTTTACACTAATGGTTTCGTATAGAGGACAAAAATTCATTTTGCTGAGCTCAAAGAGCTGATGATTGAGGATTTCGGAGACAGGTGAGGAACACGCTTAAGGTATTAAAGATAGGTAGGGGATGCTCCAGAAAATGTCACTCGAAACGTCATCCAATTGACACTGAGCTATACGAAACCATCAATGAAAAAAACAATTTGTACGGAAAAATAAATTCTGACATCTTGATTTATTTTCTATCCATTTAGTAGATCTTTAGGTCTTGATCATATTTTGCCCAGAAAATACTCTTCCATCTTTTATACTTAGTGAGACATCGACGAAATTAGTATAGCCGCCATTTTGAATCTGCCATTTTGGGGTTTTTTTCAGTTCAGTGCCAACTGGATGAGGTTTCGAGTAATTTTTGCTTGAGCACCTCCCACCTATCTACAATACCCTGCCCAGGCTCCTCAACCATCTTCCGAACCCTCAATCATCATATCTTCCCATATTTTTTTTGAGATTTCTCCAAAAAACCACATCAAAGCCTTGCATAGTTTACAACTTGTAGTCTCTTCAATATTCGCCATACATTTTCTATGGAAAAATAAATTCCACCATTTTGGTTTTTTTTCTATTCATCGAATAGACCTTTGGATCCTGATCATCTTTTGCTAGGAAACCACTCTTCCATTTTTTTTACCCTCCGAGGTGGACACCGACGAAATTAGTATGGCGGCCATCTTTTTTTCGCCATTTTGAATTTTTTTCAGCTCACTGCCAATTGTATGACGTTTTGAATGACATTTGCTCAAGCACCCCCCTTTTATCTTCATTACCTTAAGCGTGCTCTTCACCCGTCTCCGAAATCCTCAATCATCAGCTCTCTCCATATTTTTGTTCCGAATGAATTTTTGTCTTCTATACGGAATCATTAGTGAAAAAAAATTTTTTATACAAAATTTTACAGGAGGGGTGATCAATGAGTGAGTCAGTGAATGAATCAGCACGAGCAATAATAAGATAAACGTTTTAGAATATGAATGTTTGCGTGACTGAACGCGAATGATACTTGGTGTAACTGAAACCATACTGAAATATTGTGAGCATCCTGTATTTTATTTCTATACATACCACATAATTAGAGGCTCATAGAACCTTATTCCGAGGTAGTACTTCTATCCATACCACATAATTAGGGGCTCATAGAACCTTATTCCGAGGTAATACCACGGAATTGAATTTTGTAACAAAAAACACGTTTCCTAATTCCGAGTGTTAAAAAAGAAAAGATTTTTCCATAATAAACAAATAATTTAAAGCTTAATTAGATTATCTTCGTAAATATGTACAATACTCTCTCAAAATTGCATCGAAATATGTATAAATTAAATTTTCTTTTAAATTAATTTTCTTTAGCTTTCCCATACAATCTATCAATAAATTACCTAAATAGGTAAACTTTGACACGGTATAGTTAGTGATTGAGACGCCAAAGTGTACCTCGTAATTAGGACTCTGTAACCTTATTGCCTATTTAAATATTCAAAACCGAAACAAGAAGTATTTAACATAAAACGACTCTAAAAATTGAAAAAGTTATGAAGTCTATGAAATCGCAATTCCGCGGTATACCACGGCGTTAGGAACCGGCTAAAATATTTGGCACCTAACGCCGAGGTATTTTCAAAACCTATTTTCACCTTAATTTCTTTACAAATATTCACAAAAGTTGATTGTTTTCAATTGAAAATATAGTCCTTCAAATATTCAAATCTAAATAAAAACAAATAAAGCTCAAAATTAACGGATAAACACTATTTAAAAAAATGTAGGTATTTCGTGCACGAGGTCCAAAATGTATGAAACATGCGTTCGGGCCGGCTGCTAGTGTAAAACTTGCCGGTTATTTTAAAACATTTATACATATTAAACCAACAATTTCGTCATTTATCTATGGAATGATAAACTATCAATTGATTAAGATATGTTGCAGTAAAAAATAGCTTGGTGATCGGTTGAAAACGCTGTTTTTCTATATACCTCGGAATTGGGTGCCAATTTTAGAATACCACGGAATAAGGAGACTTTACCTTATACTTGTTTACCTTTTGAGGTACGGAACCCTAAAAACTTATGCACATCATCATCACCGAATTAGGGATTATGTTGCGATCATCGCACTTGTTATTGGTTGAATTTGTCCTAGAGGAAGTTGGAAATGACCGCAATCGTCACATTCACCCGCCTAGCAGCCAAACTTCAGCGGTGGGCTCTCTGGTTGATATAACGTAGGAAGCAGAGTTACATTCACAAAAACATCATCGATCAAGGCAAAATTAGAAGGTCCTGGTGAAGTCCACGCGCAGAATGCAGTTCTGCGCGGTCGCGGCAAGTCGAGAACTTCTCGGTATCATTAATAACTATTTTACTTCCGAACTCTGGGGCAGGCCGCGAAGAATGCAAATTAGTTCCTCATATGCAAAATTATGGCAGCGAGCGTTATACATATAAATATGATAACGGCGAGGTGACAGTGGGTGCAGTTCAGCACCGCGGCGCGCGCGACCGCAGCCGCGCGGCGAGGTGACAGTGGGTGCAGTTCAGCACCGCGGCGCGCGCTACCGCAGCCGCGCGGCGAGGTGACAGTGGGTGCAGTTCAGCACCGCGGCGCGCGCGACCGCAGCCGCGCGGCGAGGTGACAGTGGGTGCAGTTCAGCACCGCGGCGCGCGCGACCGCAGCCGCGCGGCGAGGTGACAGTGGGTGCAGTTCAGCACCGCGGCGCGCGCGACCGCAGCCGCGCGGCGAGGTGACAGTGGGTGCAGTTCAGCACCGCGGCGCGCGCTACCGCAGCCGCGCGGCGAGGTGACAGTGGGTGCAGTTCAGCACCGCGGCGCGCGCGACCGCAGCCGTGCGGCGAGGTGACAGTGGGTGCAGTTCAGCACCGCGGCGCGCGCGACCGCAGCCGCGCGGCGAGGTGACAGTGGGTGCAGTTCAGCACCGCGGCGCGCGCTACCGCAGCCGCGCGGCGAGGTGACAGTGGGTGCAGTTCAGCACCGCGGCGCGCGCGACCGCAGCCGCGCGGCGAGGTGACAGTGGGTGCAGTTCAGCACCGCGGCGCGCGCGACCGCAGCCGCGCGGCGAGGTGACAGTGGGTGCAGTTCAGCACCGCGGCGCGCGCTACCGCAGCCGCGCGGCGAGGTGACAGTGGGTGCAGTTCAGCACCGCGGCGCGCGCTACCGCAGCCGCGCGGCGAGGTGACAGTGGGTGCAGTTCAGCACCGCGGCGCGCGCGACCGCAGCCGCGCGGCGAGGTGACAGTGGGTGCAGTTCAGCACCGCGGCGCGCGCTACCGCAGCCGCGCGGCGAGGTGACAGTGGGTGCAGTTCAGCACCGCGGCGCGCGCGACCGCAGCCGCGCGGCGAGGTGACAGTGGGTGCAGTTCAGCACCGCGGCGCGCGCGACCGCAGCCGCGCGGCGAGGTGACAGTGGGTGCAGTTTAGCACCGCGGCGCGCGCGACCGCAGCCGCGCGGCGAGGTGACAGTGGGTGCAGTTCAGCACCGCGGCGCGCGCGACCGCAGCCGCGCGGCGAGGTGACAGTGGGTGCAGTTCAGCACCGCGGCGCGCGCGACCGCAGCCGCGCGGCTGCAGGCCTGCGTGGCTCGTAGGTGTCATTTTGTTTTCTCGTGATCATAACATTATATTGAGGGTTTCGTCGCCTTGAAGCCTATCGAGTATCGTGGACTGCAGCACTTCCTGCTCTGCACATGACGTCACATTATGAACTAAAGATACCTAGATCTATTAAGTTTATTTTCGCAGTGTCATTTCATTTTCCAGTTTTTCCGTATTTATAACTATCATTATGTTCGCTTAGCGTGGGTCGTCGCACGATACAATTTAAATTAAATTCGGCTGCGACTGTAAGCGAGGGGGTTTGCGTCGACGAATTCTACGTAAAAACCTAAACTAGCGCCACGATGAGGTTGTGATGAAAGATGAAACGAGCCCGGAGCGCAGAGTCCTTCCCAAAATGGGTTGATCGTTCCAAAAATTATATTTTAATATAGTAGATACAGGTACGTTTGGATTCAAATAATAAGATGCAGTTCTCGCAACTGCATTTCAAATAACAGGCTGACGAAATGCCTGACGCGGACGGCACAAGACCGCGACGTGTGGGAGTCCCCACTAGAGACGTCTGTCCACTGTCCAGCAGTGGAACGTTCGAGTGGAGTGGTGGATGAGACGACGTAGCTAAATGTGCCGCTGTTGGACTTTAATTTAACCATGACTATAGGTTATACTTATTATACCTGCAATATATGTACCTGCTAATACCTGCTATACTTACTTTTTATACCTACCATTCGCAATTTCTTTAAACTGTGATAAGATTGACGTCGCGTAGCGACTTGATTAAGTAGGTATTATTTTAATCTAAATGTTTGATAGCGTACTTACATTGCAAAGTTGGCAAAGTATAAAGAATTAACTGACTATAATATCATTATGTATAAAACAATGAGTAGGTAGGTATGTAGTAGGTATCTACTTACAAGCCTGCGATGTTATCGACGTGGAGTTTAAATAATTCATTAATTTTTTGTTTTTGAATGAGCTAACTACTAAAGTTGTGCTAAATGATTCATTTTATATTTTTGTAGGTACATTACAAATGTTAGAGATTAAGTAAATAATGATGAATAATGTAAATGAATTGTACACTAATATAGATAATTAACAGAGTTTATGAAATATTATATTAAGAAAACATATTGATTGAATGTATAACATTGTATGACTGCTTAAGTCAACCATTCAATCAAATGCGTAACCGTAAAATGTATAATAATTTAATTAAATATAATTATTAAGATCGATAATAGGTAGGTACCTACTTAGTTGAAATTCCGTAAAATGTTTATCAAAGTAGTATTTTAGTTTGCTTGGTTATATTTTAAATAATTAAGTTATTCCAATGATGAATTTTAATGAATGAACTAATATCATGACATTGTTATGAAATAGCTTAGTTTTATCCATGACGAGATTATAAATAAAGCACGGTAGTTGTAAAGAGGGAATCAATCGTCCCACAAAAATTGGTGAATAAACTTGTAAAATCAGTCTACGTGTTGTTATTCTTCGAGGTCATCCAACACATATTAGGTACTCAAACTCACGTGATAATTCATTTATTTTCAATCAACATCAATAGATCATTTCGATACGAGTCCAGCCCGCGTGATGACTTCGTCCGCACAGATTTATATTTTCCGGGATAAAAAAATGGCCATGTCCCTCTCCGGGAAGCGCCAGTGGGCTAAATATTTCTGTGCCGACGCTCTGCCAATGCTCGGTTCAGACTTCAGTCGATGTAGTAAGTATATACCTACCTAGTACCTACCTACGCCGTATCGTCCCTTATGCCAGCAATTTTTTTATTGTCTTATCTTAAGGAAGACAAAACAGATAATTTAATCATGTTTTCTGTAGTAAGTGCCTACCTAATTAAGTGCCTAATTAAATAAAGATCTAATTTATTGTTGTTCGAGTAGGTACCTACCTATATAATTTTTGTAAAGATGCAATAGCCTAAATAACAGTTTAATTTAATTAGTTAGGTACAAAACATCTAGTTAGGTACTTACCTACTCACTTTAAATATTTTTTTGGAACTATGACATAAGCACACATAAGTAAGTAAATAAAGATAGGTAGGTAGGTAGGTAGGTAAGTAGAAGTAAGTAGGTATACCCGTATTACTAATTCCCCGGAATTCTGACAGCTGTCATTGTCATTTACAGATGAGTTATTTGTTTGGAGAACAGGGTTAACAACTTAACATCTACGAAGTACGATTTTACCCCAAACTATTTTAATTCCCTGTCATCATAAAAAGCCATATGCCGCGTAATAATATTACTCGTTTCGCCTTAAAATAGAAAACACCAAGAGTGGAAACTAGAAAGTGCACACTGACAGCAATAGAAAACAAAAGAAGAATTTATTCAAAAATGGATGTCGAATGACATTATCACCATGAAGTGTCTGTCAGGCATTTGTCAAATCTACATGCGGCAATTGATTTGTATTTGCATAAGTTTTGAATTTTTTATCTTTTTTGTGGGAATTGTTTTATCTCTGGTAACATTACGAAACGTCAGAATTCCGGGGAATTAGTAATACGGGTATAGTTAGGACCATCTTAGGACCTATTCAAAAATCGAATCAATCAAATATCTCCTGTGACTTGTGAGGTTCTGCTAGCTGCTAGCTAACAACTTAAAGCAACTAGCCAGTTGTTGTTAATACCGCCCGTCGTCGTGGCCGCGACTTGGTCAGCAGTCAGCACTCAGCAGGACATTATTATTCTACTTGTATTCCAGTACGGATAGTCAGGTACCAGGTACCTAATGTAGCAAAAGGTATGGAAGGAGAAAACATACATGGACATTAGAGAGACACAATCCTACTTTCACACTAATGAATAAGTAATTAGGCACGTACCTAATTCATGTCAATTAGGTAAACGTATTTGTTTAGTTTCCCGCGGCATGCAGGTGTGTGTCGCGTGACGCGTGCGGCGCGGCGCGGCGGCGGCGCGGCGGCCGGCTGCCGAGCGCGTGCGTGCTGCGCGCGTGACGCGCGTGACGCGCTGGCTCCCCGCAGTCTACAGTCGACACAAACCGGTCTCTAAATACGTCTATGAAATAAACCTGCTAACGATTGATGAACCCACAAAAACATTTACTAAACTAGAATGGACCTCGATACAACATAAAAGGTAGCCTACGAAACCTTAAAATAGTTCTGACCTACAATATTAGGAAGTAATAATAAAATAAATAGGTGCCTACCTGTCTCAGCGCCTTGCACTTGTCCTCGTCGAGTTTGTCTTCACTTCAGCTGGGTTAGTACGAGTTAGCATATCTCGACAGCGTTGATAGAGCCTACTTCGAAGTCTTCGAGACTTCGAAGACTTCTACTTTTTTTCTCTACTTCTATTTTTTTCTACTTCTTTTAAAGCTGAAATTCGTCCACACATTCTTAAATTCAATCCAATACAAGTCAATAGTATTGAGAGTGCGACTTTGAAACGAGGGCCTTTAATTCAATTATTTTCTGATGTTACTACATAAGTACCTACCTACCTATTATGCTTAGGTGCTCGTTTGTTAACATTATCGAGAAGTGCAAACTCGTACTAAAGTTTACAGTCTGTGTAGATATCGGTTTGACTTAGATAGATCGTAACCGAGCTATGGATCCCCAGTCCCTCTGACCTCTCGTGGCCTTTCTCACACTTCCCGCCAGCCAGGGAAGTGGGAAATCGGTTCGGGGCGGGTCCGTACTATCTAAGAACTTAAAGTTTAAACCATTATAAAATTATAGTAGGTAAGCCATTATAATTTATACCAAAGCCATCCTGAAATTATTGTAGCTCTAATAAGCGATGAAGCGTATAAATACAGACCATTTATTTTCATTCCTCTGTGAGTAGGTATTGTCAGATTATTGTTGAAATTCAATTAGAATTTTTAGAAATGGTTTACAGATTATTAATTTCATAATTGAAATATGTTAGAATGAACTGACATTTGATTCATTTATTGGCGCCGAACCGCCATCTTGAATTATTGGTATAAATACGGGCACTTCGAAGTCATGAATTCAGTCTCCTCCAGAGACTCAACCGACTATTAGATGCTTCAGCATCTAGGTCGTGATATTTGATTGAGGGTTGCGATAGCAATCACACCCTAATCGAGTAAAGTGCTGCCATTTTGGACTTGGCTGAGTGTAATTAAATTAATTAGTATAAAATAGATTTTGAAAAGAGATCTCAGTTAAAGTAATCTGTGATTCGATATTAATTAAGTTTGTGCGGGTGATAAATAAAGATATTTTAATAATAGTTTGATTTAGTTTTAATATTAAACCTTATCCTGCTTCTGTAATGATGATGTTTACAAATTCAGAAATGGGATTCGAATCACGTTGCCTTGATTTTGCTTTGCCATCTACACAGTTGTGTTTAGTTTGTTTAAGAAAGTGATTAATTTGAAGTAAAGTTGTAGAAATACCCGCAGAATAATGAAATACCCGCACTTGAGATGAATGAATCGTTTGAAATTAGAAATAATTTTTGATTAGTTATTTTGAAAGGTTAGACGCCGCCGAGTTTCTTACTGGTTCTTCTCGCTAGGTTGCGGCATTCCGAACCAGTGGTAGATTCGCTTTATTTTGTAAATGAGAGTAAAAGTAATTTAAACAGTAAGTATTTTCACAACAATGTGTTTGTGACTATGAGAGTAACTGATAGTTAATGAATAAGATTTTAAAGTGAAAATCGAATCAGATTTTAAAAGTTTTGATTTATGAAGTCACGAGTTAAATTTTTAATCTGAGAGTTCGGTTATGAATTATTTTAAGTTATCAGTTTAAAAGCGACATTGACGGACTTGACTGAGGGCATGACCGCCCGCAATTTACTGAGGGCAGACAGCCCATGACCTAAGTGAGGGTAAAATCACCCGTGATCTTAGAAACGACGGCAAAACGCCTGTGACATTGACAATGGGCAAGACCGCCCGCGACATGAATAAAGTAACTTTTACTATGATTGATGAGAAACACGGGGACGTGTTAAATATAGGACGGCCGAACTGTCAGATTATTGTTGAAATTCAATTAGAATTTTTAGAAATGGTTTACAGATTATTAATTTCATAATTGAAATATGTTAGAATGAACTGACATTTGATTCATTTATTGGCGCCGAACCGCCATCTTGAATTATTGGTATAAATACGGGCACTTCGAAGTCATGAATTCAGTCTCCTCCAGAGACTCAACCGACTATTAGATGCTTCAGCATCTAGGTCGTGATATTTGATTGAGGGTTGCGATAGCAATCACACCCTAATCGAGTAAAGTGCTGCCATTTTGGACTTGGCTGAGTGTAATTAAATTAATTAGTATAAAATAGATTTTGAAAAGAGATCTCAGTTAAAGTAATCTGTGATTCGATATTAATTAAGTTTGTGCGGGTGATAAATAAAGATATTTTAATAATAGTTTGATTTAGTTTTAATATTAAACCTTATCCTGCTTCTGTAATGATGATGTTTACAGTATATCACGGCTAAAAGATAAAGTCAAAATTCGAATCGAGCGCATTGTTATTTATTTAGGTGGATATATTATTATGAGGAATAGCTGCTTGCAAATATTAATTAGATACCTACTTTATTAGCTACATAAACCAGAGTTAGAGCTTCAGTATAAGCGGAATACACACAGCTCCAGTAATCACATCGGTTAATAACATAAAGGTGCGTCCAGACTTGAACATTTCACCGAACCGAACAGCGAACATTTCGGCGAACTTGTTACGCTCAATGTGGACGGCGCGCTTGGAGCGCTTGAGATGGGTTACTGCGTAACAGTTCGGCGAAACTTTCGCCGAACTGTTACGCAGTAACCCATCTCAAGCGCTCCAAGCGCGCCGTCCACATTGAGCGTAACAAGTTCGCCGAAATGTTCGCTGTTCGGTTCGGTGAAATGTTCAAGTCTGGACGCACCTTAATGATGTGTTTTAATCATTGGTTTTAATTGTCAGAGCAACAGAGATAGCGGTGTGTGCAGAGATTAGCGCGCGTCACCTGCGCGGCTCAGACGTGAACCGCAGTACCCGCGCCACCCGCGCCCGCACCGCCCGCGCCCGCATCACCCGCGCCCGCACCACCCGCGCCCGCACCGCTCGCGCCCGCACCACCCGCGCACGCTCCACCACGCACCACACCCGTCACCCGCTGATAACAGTGCGCTGTGCGACACTGACGTGTGTCTGTGACTCCTGTCCACTGTCTGCTGTACCGCGCTCTCACTGAGAGCTCTCGCTGAGTGTACCTACAGCGGGCCGCTTGTATGAAGTTCCTCTCTGTAGGGATATCTACTCAATATACTCATGTGGCATTAGTAGGAAAAGTTCATATTTCGCTATTTACAAAGAACATTTTGTATAAAGTCTGATTTACTTACTTATCCGAATCATGATCGCTTACATCCTACTTAGTACCTACTTAGGTATAATTGAGCAATTATCACACTATTTAAATTTACTTTTACTAGGTAATTCTGGCTAACCATGGCCCTCCTAAGAGAACTCAGACGATGGAGAGAGCTGTGCTCGGAGTGTTCCTATTTCCTGAGGGATAAAATAGGGCATGAGCAGATTCGCAGGAGAACCATATACTTACCGACGAAGCTCATCGAGCAGCGCAACTGAAGTGGCAACTGGCAACGTGGCATTCACAAAAGAGCTACCTACAAGGTCAACTTTATCCCGGTTATAAATAATGTTGCATAGACATGAAAATATTTGAAAACTTTTGCTAACATTTGTGACAAAATGTTAAGTAACAAGTACTTATTTAACTAACATTTTATAACATTTTTGAACTGAGGTGTGGCAGCAGTCAGCAGTCAGCAGTCAGCACCGAGAATTGATCTTTACTGCGCTCGGAACTCAAATCTGCCACAATCTGCCACTTTCTTAAATCGTCAGTTTATACCTACTGCCAGAGTTAAAATTTAGGAGCCAAATCTACCCAAATGGCAGAAATCTGCCACAAATGGTCACACTGGTCAGTCGAACAGACACATACAGAGGTCACAAGTTGTGACCTCTGTATGTGTCTGTTCGACTCTCAAGTCTCTCTCTCAAGACTCTCAAGTTGTGACCATCTCAAAAATGGTGAATCTGCCCGACACTGGCAAAAAAATCTGCCAAAATCTGCCAACTCGATTCCGGAAAATGCCAAAAACATGCCATCATATTAATTATACTTCTTACGGGGACTGGATTACTGGAATGAATAAATAAAATAAGTTCTAAAAAATTCTTAAACCAACCTAAATTTTTTTTGTATTGTGTCGCTTACTATTATAATATTGCGTCAACATTTGTTTATAATTCTTGATTTTGTTTATTTTCATTACCTATACAATGATTTTAACAACATCTTTTTAATCATTTCTTTCGTTGGAAGAAATACAGTCTCTGTGTTCTATAAATAATAAGTACCTTCAGCAGTAAATAGTTTGTACATAGTACATGTTTATTTGGGAATATGTTTATTATTTTTGATTTAGGTGCTTGGTAGAATATTTTCTCACATTAGGCGTTTGACATTGGTAAACATAAGAGAGCTAAATTGCAAAGTTTGCAACATTATGATATTTCGGAGCTCCATTTGCATCGCATAATTTCCCAATTATTGCTCTCCAGAATTTGTCCACACTTAAACATGTACTAGTGCCACCTGAGCTCCGCCAGATTCTAACAAATTGCTTACCTACACTTCTGTCGAATTTCATTTCTCGAAATTCGTCTACTTTTTGAAGATTATTTTCATCTACTCTTTTGGGAAATTCATTTGCAATGTTTATAATTGTCACAAATTCTTTGTAAACAACATGTTGTGGATCTGAAAACTGTAAATCTATAAAAACATTGCTCAGTGATAAACGTGCAATTGATTGCTAAGTTTAGTCAAAAATGTTTGCGTTCTTTGAAGGAAAGATTGAATTCGAGGTTTGAGATTCACATAGAGCAGATTTCTCTTAAATGTAAAAAATTTACATTAAGTATAAAAGTAAAATTTTCTACTAACTACTTAATTCATACAAAAATTTAGTAAATATACATAAAATCATGAGTTTTGTTTTCTATTTTAAAAATAATAAGGATTTCCTTGAAATCTGCCACAATCTGCCACTTTCTTAAATCGTCAGTTTATTCTGCCAGAGTTAAAATTTAGGAGTGTAGCGCGCCACACTATATAAAAAATCATGAGTCCGGACGTGCTCCGGCCAAAGACAAAAGCTCGCACGCCTTGTAATTTATTACACTGACCACGTCGCCGGGGTCGCACATTTGCGTAGCCTGCTTTGTCTAGAGTCCAAGAATTAACTCAAAAAAGATAACCCTCAGGCTATCTATCACTGCCTAAATGAGCAAACGCGACGGGATATCTACTTGCTTCCTCAAGTATCAGATGACGGGACGATCGCTCGCTTTTTTCCAAGTAAGGGAAAAAAGCTTCCCCTTCCCAGATATCCACGCCTGAAACCTGTATAAAAGAGGACAACATCCCTTCAAAATCATTCAGTATTCAAAATCAAAATCAAATAAACTTTATTCAAAATTGGTACACTGTACACTTTTTGAACGTCAATTTAGGTACAGGCAATGGTGATAATTATTTACGGAAACTTAAAACTAAAACTACGAGGGTTCCAAACGCGCCCTGGTCTGAGAAGAGCCCACAACAAACTCAGCCGGGTTTATTTTTTTTTATTATCACCATCTTACAATATGGTATAATAGCCATAAAAATGATTTGAACTGTTGGCTTTTAGAGCAATCTATGTCCATGGATTTTTGTCATTAAAAAAATCTTTTAAGCTATAGTAAGACTTTTCAATTAATTTGCGTTTAATAAAACCTTTGAACTTATTGAGAGACATATCCAAAATGTTCTCTGGCAACATATTATAAAAAAGTACAGAATTACCAACAAATGATTTTCCAACTTTTCGCAGCCTAGTAGTGGGCAACACAAGTTTATCTTTATTTCTAAGATTAATGTTATGACAGTCACTTTTTTTCTTAAATTTATCGATATTTTTGTGTACATATATTAAATTTTCAAGAATATATTGGTTATAAACTGTCATAATTTTAACTTCCTTAAACTTATTTCTCAGTGACTCTCTGGGTCCCATATTATATATGGCACGAACAGCCCTCTTCTGCAGCACGAAAATGGAATTAATATCAGCAGCATTACCCCATAAAAGTATGCCATATGACATAATGCTGTGAAAGTAACTAAAATAAACTAACCTCGCAGTTTCAATATCAGTTAGTTGGCGAATCTTTTTAACCGCATATGCAGCAGAACTAAGTCTGTTCGATAAGTTATTTACATGAGGGCCCCATTGGAGTTTAGCATCTAACGTTATCCCCAGGAAAACAGCCGTATCCACTAGATCTAATTCCTCATTATTAAGCTGTACAGTGGTTTCAACTTGTTTAACATTAGGTAAAGTGAATTTAACACACTTAGTTTTTTTCCCATTAAGTAATAAGTTATTTGCTTCAAACCACTGTACCACTTTTGTGAGAGAATTGTTTACTTCGTCAGGTATTCTTTGGTATCTATCAATTTTAAACAAAAGTGATGTATCATCAGCAAACAATACTATCCCGTGACTATCCTTAGCGAGATAAGGAAGGTCATTAATATAAATAAGGAATAGAAAGGGCCCAAGAATAGAACCCTGTGGAACTCCTATTTTTACAGCTGATCCGGTAGACCGCTTTCCGTTCACATCTACTTTTTGTGTTCTATCATTAAGGTAAGAATTCATTAAATCCAAAGCTGCACCTTTAATTCCATAATGGTGTAGTTTTCTGAGTAATGTTTTATGATCAACACAATCAAAAGCCTTGGACAAATCACAAAAAACTCCAAGTGCATCATGTGACTCCTCCCAGGCTTCAAATATATGTTTAATTAACTCAACACCAGCATCAGTTGTTGAGCGACCCCTTGTGAAACCAAACTGTTTTGTATGTAATATATCATTAGTATGAAAATGTTTAAGCAATTGATTTAGTATTAATTTTTCAAAAATTTTACTAAAGGTAGGTAGTACCGATATTGGTCTAAAGTTAGTGGGGTCACTAGTACTACCTGATTTAAATAACGGAATTATTTTACTATGTTTCATTAAGTCAGGAAACACACCACAGTCGATACAATTGTTAAATATTAAAGCTAACTCAGGTGCAACAATGTCAATCAATGACTTTACAACGTTAACGGAAATTCCCCACAAATCATTTGTTTTCTTATTGTCGATTAATTTGAAGGCCTTAATAACGTCAGAGCAACTAACTAATTATCTTCCAGGTAGATTTTATTACATTGGAGCTGTTTTTTATTTTGGTCTGTATATAATAGACTTGGCCACAATGCAATCCCTCTTAAAAGTTTTGGAAAACAATTGAACGTACTGCTTGAACTCATCACTAGTATTATATTGTCGCTCCGCATACAGTTCATATAATTTTTGCCTTTTTTTATGTAATTCAATTGTTGCCCACTCGCTAAAGGCTTTTGCATCAGTAATTAAGACCGATTTACTAGTGAAAATATCATTAAATATTCTATGAAATGAATAAAAGAATAAGTTATACATTTCATTAGGACTTAAAATATCTGGTAGAAATGGAATGTCTTTAACTAGACCTGTTCTCATTTTCTTTATACGGTCCGACGTTACTGGTACAAAAGTTATTTTACGTTTAGCAGACTTTTCCCTCAAACTTTCAAACTGAATTAATTGTCCGCAGTGATCTGAATCTAATTTACTAATAATGCTTTTACTAAGAGGATTTATATCTGTAAAAATATTATCTATACAAGTGGCGCTTATTGAAGTTATTCTTGTTGGTTCCATAAACATTTTGGATAAGTTGTAGGACATAAACAAATTTAATAACTTTACACTTAAAGGGCTACTTTCCAAAATATTGACATTAAAGTCACCGCATACAAGTAACTTTTTACTTGAATTTACTATTTTGAATAATACTTCATCCATTACCTTCTCAAAAAGTTCAAAATTGGACAATGGTGGTCTATAAACAGACACAACAATGAATTGCTCTAATTCAACTGCCGCTAGTTCAATTGTCCGTTCAACAGACAGGCTCACAATGTCATTTCGATTTTTGAATTTTAATTTTTTGTTCAATAATATTAATGAGCCCCCATGAATAGATTTTGTTCTGGTGAACGAACTACCAACCCGGTAGTCACCAAAATTAAACATGTATTCATTTTTTTTTAACCAATGTTCAGTAATACATAAAATATCAATATTAAAATTCTTTAAAAATAACTCAATCTCCAAATCCTTCTTTTTAATACACTGAATGTTCTGGTGAACAAGGTTGATAATTTGAGATTTTTTATTCTTTAAATATGGTATGTCCTTATTATAATTTGATTTATTTAAGCAAGAGGAAACCTCTGTTGTCTCCTTATCTAGTTTAAAGTAAAATTACTTGGATTGACATCCAAGATGCAGTCAGAATTATAACACTGCTCAATAAAAGCAGTTTGTTTAGCCAAATTCTTGGCTGTTATTGAAAAAAAATATGATAGCGAAATAGCTATCTGTCTTTTAAAATAGCAAGATAGTGTATATTTATCTTGCTTCAAATTATAATAAATTTTACCACATTTGGTAATGTCAATAATTTTAAATTTATTATTGTATGTACATAAATTGTGCAATGTCATATTCAACTTATATCTAAGAGTATTTTCTTGGTGTGGCAGATTTTGACAATAGGGGAATGTGTAAATAACAATATTATTTACATTTAATTTATTTAGAGATTCATAACAATATTCCAAATCTTTTTTGTTAATGTTACCTCTGTTTCCAAAAAAGATTATCAAATTTGTATTTTCATCAAAACTATTTCTATTTTTGTAAATTGAATTTACCACAGAGATTAATCCCGCATTAGGGGAACAGCAGTTCAATACCGTATGTCCCTGTAAATGTAGATTTAATAATATGCCCATATTACTACCAATTCCGTCACTAAACATGAATGTTTTTGTGCTTGATTTTGTATGTCTGAGGGAAATATTAGCATTGTTTACAACATTTTGTTCAGGGAACCTGTCACACATATGCCTTGATTTTGAGGACAATGAAGCTGGGGACACAGACTGTGGATGACCCGCACCTTCATTAGCACAGTTATTTACTAAGGAATTTTTGTGTTTATTCCACTGGTAAACCGTGCGCCTCTCCCGGTACTACCGAAGCAATACTCCACTGGTAACCGTGCGTCTCTCCCGGTCTACCAATTCAGTATTCCACTGGTAAACCGTGCGCCACTCCCGGTTCTACCTAAGCAATACTCTACTGGTAACCGTGCGTCTCTCCCGGTCCTACCAACGCAGTACCTACGTCCTGGTAACCGAGGTCTCTCAAGGACCTACCACCGTAGCCGCCAACCACCGTCACCGTGTGCCTCAACCGGGTCTCACCAGCGAGGTTCTTAGGCAGACATTGCTCGCATACCTGGTACGGACAAAACCTACCAAGGACAGCAGCACTTAGGAGCCGAACCTCGCAGCGCCTCTGAAGACCACCTCTTGGTACCACGAAACAAAGCGACAATAAGACTCCAAGTGAAAGTGAAACCAATAAGACTCCAAGTGAAAGTGAAACCAATAAGATTAAGTGAAAGTAAAACCATTAAGCTTATATTTTTTGTAATAACTTTTACGTGTGAAGTCTGTAAATATACTCTCCTTCCTGCAAATAAACCATAATCTGTGTAACCGAGTGTTTTGCATCTGTCTCGCCTGGCGTCACCCTCACCAGCTCTACCTATCTTGATTACATCGAGAGAGAGAGATTACAGGAGCCAAATCTGCCCAAATGGCAGAAATCTGCCACAAATGGTCACTCAGTCGCACAAGTTGTGACCTCTGTATATTGTGTCTGTTCGACTCTCAAGTCTCTCTCAAGACTCTCTAAGTTGTGACTCACAACTCACAACTTACAAAGTTACAATACAGCAATACAACTTTGTTTCTTATAATTCTTGTTCGTGATAAAGAGTTTTCTTTACTAGCACGACCACGGAACCTGCGTCGTGCGTGTTCCGACATGCACTTAACGACTTGTTTCATTTATCAATTATCAGTAAGTAGGTAGGTACGACTCGAAAAAATCTCTTATTTCCTAACCTTGTAGTTAATTTCTAGACTTGTGTTGTTGTCCTGAGAGCTGAGAGCTGAGAGCTGCGGCTCCTTGACTCCTTGTTGTTATTCACATTCATTATCATAACTTATCTTTATCTCATGGAAAACAAACAATTGTAGGTACACCATTGTACTGTTGCACTTCAACCATAATGCAATTAAATCTGTTTATAAATGAGATTATCTCAATGAAGAGCTCTGTACAATCGGCAAGTTATTCATAGAGTTACATTAAATTATAATAATTAGACTGGTTTAAGTAACTAGTTATAGCTATACCTACCTGCCTAGTGCCTGCAATGCTACCTATCTCATGAATCACGATGTCTGTATGTCTGTATGCTCTATGTGTACGTGTATGTCGTATACAAATTCAAGTATAAAAAATGGTGATTATTTTTGACATCGCGAGGATTCCAAATGCGCGCTGGACTCAGTAGCGTGTCAGTAGCACACGAGTAGATAGTGTCAGTAGATCTGTATTATGTACTTGTACTAATAAATAAAATTGAAGTGTCTGTCTGTAATTTCGAAATAACTACCTCATATTAAGCTCATACGGTTATTTGCACTGTACCATTACCGAATCACACGTTTTTAAAATTTTTGTCTGTCTGTCTGTCTGTCTGTTTGAACGGGCTAATCTTCGGAACGGCTGAACCGATTTTGACGGGATCGATTTTCACATACAAGTAGAGAATTAATCAGGGAGTAACATAGGCTACTTTTTTAACCGTAATCCCCGAAGCAAAATCGACGGGGTGTTAGAAGTTTGACGTTCTGTGTGTGTGTGTCTGTGTGTGTGTGTCTCTGTGTGTGTGTATGTCTGTCTGTTCCCCTGTGGCGCTCAAACGGGTGTACCGATTTGAATGCGGTTTTTTTTGTTTGAAAGGTGAATTAGTCGAGAGTGTTGTTAGCTATGTTTGATGAAAATCGGTCCAAGATGGCCTTATTGGCCGCCGCTATAAAATGGCGGATTTTATATTTTTTCACAACTCCCTTAATATGGGTATCAAATGAAAGGGCTTGACTAGTAGAATAGCATTATTGCAAATCCAAGATGGCCGCCGCCACAAAATGGCGAATGTCGGAGGTTTTTTAAATTTTTAATTTATACTTAATTTGATCACTTTTACGCTCGAAAAAGATTGCCACAAATTCAACAGCGTGCTTGTTTAGGGTCTCCCAAGAAACCCCTCTTAAATGCGACATCTGATATAGAGGTATATCTTGGGAACGAAAGAAAAGGGGCCTCGCTGATGCGAATTCGCCCACGGCTATTACTTATATTTAGTCCACGCTACGCCACTAGCCGTGATTTGAACCCGCGACCCGTGGTGCGGAGCTATGGCGTCACGGCCAGCAGCTGCGGCGGCACTCGGCCGGATCGTGCGCATGCTTCATACGATGCGAGTCGCAACGTGGTCGCGACGTTCAGCGCGGTGTCCCGGACCCCGTTCGAAGGAAAAATGTCTCGCGAAAAATCCTACTTGTCCACCTATTTTAAAATATCGGTCAGATGTGTCGGTTTGTTGGTACTTAGCAGGTGCGCGGAGAGATTACATATTAGGGCGGCTTGTGCACGTACAGTGGTCGGTGATAGAGGCGCGGCGCGCACTGGAGCGGGTGATTGTGTTATGTGTATTCGTCGGGACGTGCCAGCGCGCGCCTCGCACGCGGACACGTGCGATAGCGCGGAGTGATTGCCGCAACGGTGTCAGCTCGCACCGCGGTGCACGGTGGGGCACGGACCGGCCAGTGTCCTGTAGTGCCGCAACAGTGTCAGCTCGCACCGCCGCGCCGCTGCACCGCGGTGCACGGTGGGGCACGGACCGGCCAGTGTCCTGTTGTGCCGCAACGGTGTCAGCTCGCACCGCGGTGCACGGTGGGGCACGGACCGGCCAGTGTCCTGTAGTGCCGCAACTGTGTCAGCTCGCACCGCCGCGCCGCTGCACCGCGGTGCACGGTGGGGCACGGACCGGCCAGTGTCCTGTTGTGCCGCAACGGTGTCAGCTCGCACCGCCGCGCCGCGCCGCTGCACCGCGGTGCACGGTGGGGCACGGACCGGCCAGTGTCCTGTAGTGCCGCAACAGTGTCAGCTCGCACCGCCGCGCCGCTGCACCGCGGTGCACGGTGGGGCACGGACCGGCCAGTGTCCTGTTGTGCCGCAACGGTGTCAGCTCGCACCGCCGCGCCGCGCCGCTGCACCGCGGTGCACGGTGGGGCACGGACCGGCCAGTGTCCTGTAGTGCCGCAACAGTGTCAGCTCGCACCGCCGCGCCGCTGCACCGCGGTGCACGGTGGGGCACGGACCGGCCAGTGTCCTGTTGTGCCGCAACGGTGTCAGCTCGCACCGCCGCGCCGCGCCGCTGCACCGCGGTGCACGGTGGGGCACGGACCGGCCAGTGTCCTGTTGTGCCACAACGGTGTCAGCTCGCACCGCCGCGCCGCGCCGCTGCACCGCGGTACACGGTGGGGCACGGACCGGCCAGTGTCCTGTAGTGCCGCAACAGTGTCAGCTCGCACCGCCGCGCCGCTGCACCGCGGTGCACGGTGGGGCACGGACCGGCCAGTGTCCTGTTGTGCCGCAACGGTGTCAGCTCGCACCGCCGCGCCGCGCCGCTGCACCGCGGTGCACGGTGGGGCACGGACCGGCCAGTATCCTGTTGTGCCGCAACGGTGTCAGCTCGCACCGCCGCGCCGCGCCGCTGCACCGCGGTGCACGGTGGGGCACGGACCGGCCAGTGTCCTGTTGTGCCGCAACGGTGTCAGCTCGCACCGCCGCACCGCGCCGCTGCACCGCGGTGCACGGTGGGGCACAGACCGCCCAGTGTCCTGTTGTGCCGCAACGGTGTCAGCTCGCACCGCGCGCCGCGCCGCTGCACCGCGGTGCACGGTGGGGCACGGACCGGCCAGTGTCCTGTTGTGCCGCAACGGTGTCAGCTCGCACCGCCGCGCCGCGCCGCTGCACCGCGGTGCACGGTGGGGCACGGACCGGCCAGTGTCCTGTTGTGCCGCAACGGTGTCAGCTCGCACCGCCGCGCCGCGCCGCTGCACCGCGGTGCACGGTGGGGCACGGACCGGCCAGTGTCCTGTTGTGCCGCAACTGTGTCAGCTCGCACCGCCGCGCCGCGCCGCTGCACCGCGGTGCACGGTGGGGCACGGACCGGCCAGTGTCCTGTTGTGCCGCAACGGTGTCAGCTCGCACCGCGCGCCGCGCCGCTGCACCGCGGTGCACGGTGGGGCACGGACCGCCCAGTGTCCTGTTGTGCCGCAACGGTGTCAGCTCGCACCGCGCGCCGCGCCGCTGCACCGCGGTGCACGGTGGGGCACGGACCGGCCAGTGTCCTGTTGTGCCGCAACGGTGTCAGCTCGCACCGCCGCGCCGCGCCGCTGCACCGCGGTGCACGGTGGGGCACGGACCGGCCAGTGTCCTGTTGTGCCGCAACGGTGTCAGCTCGCACCGCCGCGCCGCGCCGCTGCACCGCGGTGCACGGTGGGGCACGGACCGGCCAGTGTCCTGTTGTGCCGCAACGGTGTCAGCTCGCACCGCCGCGCCGCGCCGCTGCACCGCGGTGCACGGTGGGGCACGGACCGGCCAGTTTCCTGTTGTGCCGCAACGGTGTCAGCTCGCACCGCCGCGCCGCGCCGCTGCACCGCGGTGCACGGTGGGGCACGGACCGGCCAGTGTCCTGTTATACCGCAACGGTGTCAGCTCGCACCGCCGCGCTGCGCCGCTGCACCGCGGTGCACGGTGGGGCACGGACCGGCCAGTGTCCTGTTGTGCCGCAACGGTGTCAGCTCGCACCGCCGCGCCGCGCCGCTGCACCGCGGTGCACGGTGGGGCACGGACCGGCCAGTGTCCTGTTGTGCCGCAACGGTGTCAGCTCGCACCGCCGCGCCGCTGAACCGCGGTGCACGGTGGGGCACGGACCGGCCAGTGTCCTGTTGTACCGCAACGGTGTCAGCTCGCACCGCCGCGCCGCGCCGCTGCACCGCGGTGCACGGTGGGGCACGGACCGGCCAGTGTCCTGTTGTGCCGCAACGGTGTCAGCTCGCACCGCCGCGCCGCGCCGCTGCACCGCGGTGCACGGTGGGGCACGGACCGGCCAGTGTCCTGTTGTGCCGCAACGGTGTCAGCTCGCACCGCCGCGCCGCGCCGCTGCACCGCGGTGCACGGTGGGGCACGGACCGGCCAGTGTCCTATTGTGCCGCAACGGTGTCAGCTCGCACCGCCGCACCGCTGAACCGCGGTGCACGGTGGGGCACGGTGGGGCACGGACCGGCCAGTGTCCTGCGAGAACAGTGTCCGTCTGTTGTGACCTGTGGTTGTGACGCAACGGCCGCGGCAGTGGACGTGTGCTCACCACTAGCGCGTCCGCGGGAGTCAGGCGAGCGAGGAAGCTCTGCCAGATGTTGAGCCCTATACGATGTCGTTCCGATCGAATATCGATCCCGATTACCAATCTCTAAAGAGTCTTATCTCTAGGATATTATTTTTATACTTTGTAGTGACGTTTGAAGTCAAAGATTTTTTACTACTTACTAATCATCCAGCAAACTTCGTTTGTATGGCCGCTCGAGGGTATAGAATTTAAACTTTACACTGGTGTTGTGAAGTATGTTGTTGTGCAGACTCTACAGATTGCGCACGACAGCTACCTATTAGGTATAATATTTTTGTATAAATAAATAAATAAAATAAATTTATCAATATTGTATTTTTATTTATCTCATTTCTAAGTAAAGATAATTTTATAACAAGGCCATGCGAGTCGTAAACTTAATTCCTATTTATTATATTCAAGTTTCAATTTTTTTCAACCGTGACTACGTCGCGTTTTCACGATTATTGTCTCGTAATTCGTATAGAGTAGTAGGTACCTATATTCTTTGTTCGTATATAATCCGGGTGGCGAAACTATTAAGTAGATATCCGCGAATAGTTGAATCTATGGCGGCCAGCTGAAACGAATCGTTTGAATCACAGAAAATTTGCGATTTTACGGATACCATCTATTATATTATATCATGGAGTAAGTACCTAGGTATCTATTACAATTCCGAGTTATTGTTATCGAATGAATAACATAAAACGAGGAAAAAATTACAAGTTACAAGGATAATAATATAGATTAGTATCTATTTGATATTAATTAGCACATTGTAAGTTACTAGCTGGTGCCCGCTACTTCATCCGCATGTTTTTATTTTTATTTAGCTGCACTGATGCTTCGATGTTTGGTTCTCAATAAAATAGTCACCGTATGACCGGCCGCCGACTCACCGCATCGCGTTTTCAACACTTCAGCACATTTTGAATCGAACTGCGAATCACGATTAGGCAATGGCTAGTTTCCTGTGAGTAGGTACTTACTAGGTAGGTAGATTAACTACCTACCTACTTACACCTGCTGACCTGCCTACGCGGATAGAAACGCAAATAAACCCATGATGAGTCTCAGCTGTTGTTTCTGTAGGTATAGGATAGGTACGAAGAGGTAGGTATAAGCCTCTGATGCCTATCTAGTGATACTTAATAAGTTTACCTCCTTTTTACCTCAAAGATGTAATCTCATCGGTCACACTCACATGACTGCGGTTCACAATTTTCCCTGACACTTGTTTGTACAGCGAGCCCGGGCCGCGTGACTAATATTTTATCCTTTCAAAATTCTTACAAAAAAAAAAATACGACGACGTAAATTCGCAACCTTCGACCGACTGTATACGGAATCGATTTAATATCTGACTTCATAGGTAAGAAAAAAGGGGTCGCCCCTAAATAGAGACTTTTACGTAAGTAAAAAATCGTTAAGTTTTTTATTTGCCTTCGGTTTTTATTTAGTTAGGTACTTGCAAAAAACTCGGTCACGAACTAGACTGTAAACAGGATAACAACAAGAAAAAGTTCGTAAAATAAAACCCGACTACACTTCTCGATTTTTTTTTCGTAAATAAGGTGTAGCCTATGTCACCCGGACTATAACAACGAATCAATAGACACCTCATTCATCAGAATCGGTCCAGTAGTTTAGGCGCTACAGTGGTACACACAGAATCTCATACGAAAATCGGCCACATACATACATACATTCATACATACATACATACATACATATGTATATACATACATACATAGACTGCTAAAATCATAACCCTGGCTTTGCCGTAGTAAAACGTGCGTTTTCGCAAGAGGCCAGAAGAGCATACCTAAATACCTAACTACCTACCTGTACCTAGGGTGAATGTTCTATAAGTCGGCACTTTAGGGGTCGTGTCATGTTCAAAAATTCGTAGACGTGTCAAACGAAGCAGTTTCATTTTTCAGTAAGTATAATGTTTTGGAACGAAGTTCCTTATTAATCCAAATCCTGATTCAATTGTTAATACCCGCTTTTAGCATAAACAAGTATTTTTTTCAATTTATTTAAAAAAAAGTACTAATTTGCCTAAGCTCGGCACCTTTATCCCTTCCTCTGGCATTTGTGTTCTCAAAGTCAGCACTTATGTTTTTATTAGAAAATTAGCTTTTACCCCCGATATTGTCCGCGAAAATTTATGTTTTTTAAAATATTTATAGAAACTCTTTCTTCGTTTTCATTTTATTTCATTTTCCCGCCAAAAAATATACCCTTTTCCGAAATTAATAGAATTTTTGAAGAAATAGATATAGAATATTTTTTAACAACCTTGACAAACAATCAGACAATTTTAATATAGATAATATCAAGTTTATACAATAGGGCCGACCTTAGGAATAACCCAAATTCTTAAGTCAGCACCCCCTGCCGACCTCAGGTACCTCATACTACTGGTTTTCCTTAGCCCGGCACCCCTGTTTTTTCTTTAAATACGCAAAATAATAGAGTTAAATCACTATAACACGATGTCAAATATTACGCAAAAAATTAAATCGCAACAACAAGTCTTAAATATTATACTTAATACGTAATTTATTCCTTACCAAACAACGCTCGGAAAGAAGCAATTTTGTAAGAAATTCAGCGATTTACGCACTCGCGCTCGTTCTATGCGACAATTGAGGGAAAGGGGTGCAAAAAAGTGCTGTCTTATTTTAGAACTATTTTCCCATTGGAGCAATACTAAATAAAAAAAATATACCCATTGCGACTAAATGGCACCAAAACGATAATATCGACAGAAATATAACGAAGTGCCGACTTATGGGGGGGTGTCGGCTTAGGGAGCATCCACCCTATGAGGTGAACACTTGCAATTGTACACGCGAGTAGGGCTAGGAACTAGGAAGGTAATGTACCTGCTTAGGCAAAGAGAGATCGCAATTCACGCGAATGTTTTTTTCTATACTTAGCAATACGGGAATGACCGATTTCTCCGAGCTTCGCTTGAGTTTTTAATCGATGAAAGTATCGAAGGCTTTTGAGATGGTCTCGTAACATGTCCCATAAATAAAAATTTTTGGCCCCAGCTCCGTAAATCCTGATGCTGCAGAGGTACCTACTGACCACCTAATCCGCAACAGTCGTCGGGTGTGAATGGAAAACCGAAAGGTCGACGGTTCAAACACCACCCGTTGCACTACTATGGTAAGTGGTAACTACACCTAACACCAGCTGCAGCTGTGCTAGCACAAGCTTTACCATTTGGGGATTTATACAGAGGAAAGGGGAATATAAGGCATGGCATGGCATAAGCATGGATGGCTATTAAACAAAATATATAATTAATTGAACTCCGGATCCCAACTCCATAAACCGTATCCTGCAGAGTGCAGAGTGCTCAGTGCTGTACTATGTACTAGGACGTGGGATTCAGGAAATGTCGACTTTGAAATTGTTTCACTAAAAAATTATTTTTCGAAAACCAACTTCAAATGCCTCTAGATAAAGTAAAATAGTTTTTGTTTGTAGGTGAAGTCCTCTATCTACGTTTGTAGGTATGCTGAAGTCGGACGACCATAAAAAGAAACGACGAAAACGAGCGCTACGCTCGCCCGAATTTGTACGTTAATTTACGTACCTACGTACGTTACGGTACGTTAGTTTGTAAAGGCGCTTGAGTCGGTATTATGAAAATATTTTTTTTTTCACCAGGTAGGTAGGTACCTAGCGGTTGCTTACTTTAACCACTGCTGTCAATGGTACCATTTACAGTTACAAGGCATTGCTAATAAATTACTGTCTCGTTGGTCTAGGGGTTAGCATATTCGACTGCAGATCACGAGGTCCCGGGTTCGATTCCCGAGTCGGGCAGACAATTGTTAGGTAATGGGTTTTTCTGCCAAGAAATTCTCAGTACCAGCCCGGAGTTGGTGGTTGGCGGTGTCTCACCCCCGTGCCTCGGAGAGCACGTTAAGCAGTCGGTCCCGGTTATTATCACTATCATGTGACAATAGTCGCTAAAACCCGCCAACCCGCATTGGAGCAGCGTGGCGGGTCTAAGCTCTAAAGCCCTCTCTCCTATGAGAGAGGGCTGTAGTGGTGGTATTGATGGCTAATAAATGACCTATAGGTACATAGTAATGAACGTGAGCCAACTTCCTCGTCGTCCGGCGCGCGGCTTAGCATTGGCTTAGCATTGGCTTAGCATTGGCTTAGCATTGGCTTAGCATTGGGCGAGTCGGAAGCTCACTCGGAGCTTATACGGAATAGAGGTCGCATATCTTGTTTCCGTTCGAATCGTTGCAGCACATTATCGCAACTTTACGTTTTCGTCAAATAATAACTTGGTAGGTATGACAAAATATTTATTATCTTTTTAGTCGAAGCCTCCAAATACGGTATGGATTTCAAGGTACCTAGTATCAGTGGGTTGAGAGTGAGACATGAGCTGTTTTCTGTGTCTTCGTTTAAGGTAACATACCTAGGTCAGACTTCAGAGCTCGCTCACTGCTGACGACACTTACCGACTGACGTGAGACGACGAGGAAATAATATAAGTCTATACAATTGGACCAGTTTACAAAGTCAAAGTCAAATAAACTTTATTTAAAACTAGCTGACCCCCGCGACTTCGTTCGCGTGTTTATAGGTTTCATGTAGAATCGGATCGGATCCCATAATTCTTTTATGTACCTAAAATAAATGTAGCCTAAGTTACTCCTTATAACATCACCTATCTGCCATTGAAAGTTCCGTCAAAATCGATCCAGCCGTTTCGGAGATTAGCTGGAACAAATAAACAGGCCAACAAACATAAATTTAAGCGCACACCAGTTTAAAATAAGCCGTACGTACAAAAATCCGGGTCCCAAGTTATTTGAACCCAATAAATGTCTGTTATTTCTGAACTAAATAACCTAAGACCTTGAAATATTTACGGAATAATACTTAAAGAACTACCTTTCTAAGGAAAAAAGAATGAGTTAAATCGAACTACGCGTTAATGAATTACAGCTAAATACACGTTTTAACTTTCTTCCCCTCTCCTAAGGGAACCGTGCTGAATTTCGGGATAAAAAGTATCCTATGTCCTACCTCGGAGTATAAACTCAAATCGTACCAAGCTTCATTTGAATCCATTCAATAGTTTCGGCGTGATGCGCGGCCAAGATACAGACAGACAGACAGACAGACAGACAGACAGACAGACAGACAGACAGACAGACAGACAGACAGACAGACAAAAATGAAAAAAATTGCAGTTTTGGCTTCAGTATCGATTATAGAGTGCCCTCCAATAAAAATTTTCAAAATATCTTCAATGTACAGAATTGGATCTGTTACAGTTTTATTATATTATAGACTAGATGATGTCCACGGCTTCGCCCGTGTGGATTTAGGTTTTTAAAAATCCCGTGGGAACTTTTAATTTTCCAGAACAAAAAGTAGCTTATCTGTAGAAACACGTCCCTAAAACGGAAAAATCCCGTGGGATCCCCACGATTTCGGAATACCTACAATTCCTTACAGCATCAGGGTTGAGGAGTTGGATATGTACCTACTCGAGTTCATTCAACGATAAAGTCTTTAATTAGTACCCCCAATATCAATTTAAATAACCGAAAGTTTCTAAAACCTATTAGTTTTGGGGATTAGGTCCCCTAGAGCATCAGGATTGAGGAGTTGGAATCCAAATTTTTTATAGAACAGGGTCGCAATGTTTCTCTATCGATTAAAAAAAAAATTACGCAAATCGGTTCAGAAATCTCGGAGATATCGGTGTACATAGGTAGAAAAACACAACTCCTCCTTTTTTGAAAGTCGGTTAAAAAGTAGCCTATGTTACTCCCTGGTTAATTCTCTACTTGTATGTGAAGGTCCCGTCAAAATCGGTTCAACCGTTGCAAAGATTAGCCCGTTCAAACAGACAGACAGACAGACAGACAGACAGACAAAAATTTTAAAAACGTGTGATTCGGTTATGGTTGCGTTCAAATAACCATATGAGCTTAATATGAGGTAGTTATTTCGATATTACAGACAGACACTTCAATTTTATTTATTAGTATAGAGTATAGATAGATAGACTAGCAGATGCCAGCGACTTCGTCCGCTTGGATTCTTATAAATCTCACTTTGGGGTGGAATTTCTACAATTCCTGAAACACGTAATTCTTTATTTTTAACCGACAATACAAATACTAATTTTCATTGATATAACTTTAAAAATGACGGACTTTCATACAAAGTTTCATCCCCCGTTGAACCCACTTGGGAGTAGTTTTTCCGAAATTCTTTAATTAAGTTACTCTTTATTTTTAACCGAAAACTGAAATACCAATTTTCATGGATATAGCTTGAAAAATGACGGACTTTCATACAAACTTTTATCCCCTATTTAACCCCCTTAGGGGTGGAATTCGCAATCATCCTTCCTTAGTGCACGCTTACGTCATAAAAGGAAGCTACTGTGAAAATTTCAAGTTTCTAGCTTCAGTGGTTTTGGCTGTGCGTTGATTGTCAGTCAGGACAAGCTACTTTATATTATTACTAGCTGACCCCCGCGACTTCGTTCGCGTGTTTATAGGTTTTATATAGGATCGGAACGGATCCCATAATTCTTTTATTTACTTAAACTAAATGTAGCCTGAGTTACTCCTTATAACAACACCTATCTACCATTGAAAGTTCCGTTAAAATCGATCCAGCCTTTTCTGAGATTAGTTGAAACAAATATACAGACCGACAAACATAAATTTAAACGCACGCCAGTTTAAAATAAGCCGTACGTACAAAGATCCGGGTCCCATGTTATATGAACCCAATAAATGTCTGTCATTTCTGAACTAACAAACCTATGACCTTGAAATATTTACGGGACAATATATAAAGTACTACCTTTCTAACAAAAAAAGAATAAGTGAAATCGAACAACGCGTTAATGAATTACAGCTAAATACACGTTTTAACTTTCATCCCCTCTCCCAAGGGAACCGTGCTAAATTTCGGGATAAAAAGTATCCTATATCCTACCTCGGAGTATGAACTCAAATCGTACCAAGTTTCATTCGAATCCATTCAGTAGTTTCGGCGTGATGCGCGGCCAAGATACAGACAGACAGACAGACAGACAGACAGACAGACAGACAGACAGACAGACAAAAATGAAAAAAATTACAGTTTTGGATTCAGTATCGATTATAGAGTGCCCTCCAAAGAAAATTTTCAAAATATCTTCAATGTACAGAATTGGATCTGTTACAGTTTTATTATATTACTAGTGTTGCGCTCGGTGCGCGAGCTGCAAGCAGCTCGCGGGCCTTGTAGTCTTTTCAATATTCGTAAAATAAAGAAATGGGAGGCCATACCAAATACCATAATATTCTGGAGAGTCTCTTGAAAGATAGAAAGAAATATTGGTATCACGTTTCGTATTTTTTCTGAAAGGACACTAATGAGTTCTATGCATGCGTTTAGTGGAAAAAAAAAGATCTACAAAAATGTTCTGGGGAGCCACTTGAAAATTAAAAGGAAATTTTGTATGGACACGATTTTTTTTGTTCCGTAGCTATCTTTTTTTTACTGGCTCACCAAAGGGCCTAAGGTCTTGAACATTTTTAGTTTCAGGACCATGCCTCTATGATTGATAGTTTTTGCGGGCCATTAGGGTACTCTGGTAATTTTTCCACATTCAGTACGTTTTGTATTTTTTGTGAAAAAAAAATCTTTTAAGTTCTATTTACTTATACGTGGTGGGGGGAAAAAGTTTTATAAAAAATGTCTAAGAGAGCCTCTTAAAAAGAACCCAAAAAATTTGTATGGAGAATTTTTTTTTGTTCGGCGACCATCTTTTTTTTACCCATTCACCCAATGGCCCAAGGTCTTTAACAACATTTGTTTGAGACCATGCCTGAATGACTGGTAGTTTTGGAGGACCCATGAGGTACTCTGGTAAATTTTCCACATTCATGACATTTCATAATTTTCCTGAAGAAAGACCCATAAGTTCTACGCATATAAATAGTGAGGGAAAAAAGTTCCATACAAAATTGTTCTGGAGAGCCTTTTGAAAAGAACCCAAAAAATTTGTATGGAGGGAATTTTTTTTTGTTCGGCGGCCATCTTTTTTTTACCGGTTCACCCAATGGCCCAAGGTCTTTAATAACATTTGTTTGGGACCATGTCTGTATGACTGGTAGTTTTGGAGGACCCATGAGGTACTCTGGTAAATTTTCCACATTCTTGACGTTTAATAATTTTCCTGAAGGAAGACCCATAAGTTCTATGCACATAAATAGTGAAGGGAAAAAAGTTCCATACAAAATTGTTCTGGAGAGCCTCTTGAAAAGAACACAAAAAATTTGTATGGAGAGAATTTTTTTTGTTCGGCGGCCATCTTTTTTTTACCAGTTCACCCAATGGCCCAAGGTCTTTAATAACATTTGTTTGGGACCATGTCTGTATGACTGGTAGTTTTGGAGGACCCATGAGGCACCCTGGTAAATATTCCACATTCATAACGTTTCGTATTTTTCCTGAAAGGACACTCATGAGTTCTATGCATGCGCTTAGAGATAGAAAATAGTTCCATACAAAAATGTTCTGGAGAGCCTCTTGAAAATTAAAAAAAAAAATTGTATGGACGCGAAAATTTTTTTTGTTCGGTACCTATCTTTTTTTTATTGGCTCACCAAACGGCCCAAGGTCTTGAACATTTTCGCTTTCAGGACCATGTTTCTATGATTGATAGTTTTTGAGATCCTTTGGGGTACTCTGATAAATTTTCCACATTCATGAAGTTTCATAATTTTCCTGAAAGAAGACCTATAAGTTCTACGCATATAAATAGTAAGGGGAAAAAAGTTCCATACAAAATTGTTCTGGAGAGCCTCTTGAAAATAAGGAAATTTTTGTATGGAGACGAAAATTTTTTTTGTTTGGTGGCTATATTTTTTTCACCGGTTCATCCAATGGCCCAAGGTTTTGAACATTTTTTGTTTCGGGACGGTACCTCTCCGACTGATAGTTTCTGAGATCCCTTAGGGCACCCTAGTCAGTTTTCCACGTTCAGCTCTCTCTATAATTTTGTTGACCTAGAATTTTTGAATTTTACACACACGGAAAGTATGGTGAAAAAGTTCCATACAAAATTGTTCAGGAGAGGTGATCAGTACCTTACTTCAAGTAGCTTTATATATATAATAGATAGATAGATAGATAGATAGAAGATAGATAGATAGATTGGTAGGTAAGTACATTGTACACTTTTTGAATGTCAATTTTACAAACATTGAGGTGATGATGATAACTAACGAAAACTTAAAACTAAAGCTACGAGGCTTTCAAACGCTCCCCTGGTCTGAGAAGAGCCCACAAAAAACTCAGCAGCCAGCGCGCTGGCTATGCAAGTACCTACTTTAAAAGTTATTGAAGTTTGATCTGATATCGACCTGCTTGCACCATTAGTGCAGCGCCCCAAGTAGAAACTAAATAAAATCTATACTAATAAATAAAATTGAAGTGTCTGTCTGTAATTTCGAAATAACTACCTCATGTTAAGCTCATACGGTTATTTGAACTGTACCATAACCGAATCACACGTTTTTAAAAATTTTGTCTGTCTTTCTGTGTCTGTTTGAACGGGCTAATCTTTGGAACGGCTGAACCGATTTTGACGGGACTTTCACATACAAGTAGAGAATTAACCAGGGAGTAACATAGGCTACTTTTTTAACTAACTTTAAAAAAAGGAGGAGTTGTGTTTTTCTCCTATGTACACCGAAATCTCCGAGATTTCTAAACCGATTTGCGTAATTTTTTTTAATCGATAGAAAAACATTGCGACCACAGCTATAAAAAAATTGGATTCCAACTCCTCAAACCTGATGCTGTAGGGGACCTGATCCCCAAAACTAATGGGATTCAGAAAATTTCGGTTATTTAAATTTATATTGGGGGGTACCAATTACAGACTTTATCGTTGAATGAACTCGAGTAGGTAAGTACATATCCAACTCCTCAACCCTGATGCTGTAAGGGATTGCATTCCGAAATCATGGGAATCCCACGGGATTTTTGCGTTTTGGGGACGGGTTACTACAGATAAGCTACTTTTTGTCCTGGAAATTGAAAAGTTCCCACGGGATTTTAAAAACCTAAATCCACACGGGCGAAGCCGTGGGCATCATCTAGTTCAAAATAAAAATAGGAGAAACAATCAGATAAGATTTTAGCAATAACATTTTACCAGAATATCACTCACTCTACATATTATAGAGAGAATTGGGTAAGATTTTACCAGAAGTTCCACTGAATAGATAAATTCACTCACTCTATACACAGACAATCGGATAAGATTTTACCTTAAGAGCCCTCTCCATGGGAGTGACAAATCGTTGGTGGGTGGAGTCTAAAACAGTGATTTCTGCATTTAGAGAGCGAGCCGTCTTCAGTAAAGAAGAGTACTAAAAATATATACATAAATCTATAATATAATAAAACTGTAACAGATCCAATTCTGTACATTGAAGATATTTTGAAATTTTTTATTGGAGGGTACTCTATAATCGATACTGAATCCAAAACTGCAATTTTTTTTATTTTTGTCTGTCTGTCTGTCTGTCTGTCTGTCTGTCTGTCTGTATCTTGGCCGCGCATCACGTCGAAACTACTGCATGGATTCGAATGAAACTTGGTACGATTTGAGTTTATACTCCGAGGTAGGACATAGGATACTTTTTATCCCGAAATTCAGCACGGTTCCCTTGGGAGAGGGGAAGAAAGTTAAAATGAGTATTTAGCTGTAATTCATTAACGCGTGGTTCGATTTCACTCATTCTTTTTTTGTTAGGAAGGTAATACTTTAAGTATTGTCCCGTAAATATTTCAAGGTCATAGATTTTTTAGTTCAGAAATGACAGACATTTATTGCGTTCAAATAACTTGGGCTCCGGATCTTTGTACGTACGGCTTATTTTAAACTGGCGTGCGTTTAAATTTATGTTTGTCAACCTGTCTGTTTGTTCCAGCTAATCTCCGAAACGACTGAATCGATTTTGATGGAACTTTCAATGGCAGATAGGTTATGTTATAAGGAGTAACTTAGGCTACATTTAGTTTAGGTACAAAAAAAGATTATGGGATCCAATCCGATCCTATATATAAACCTATATAACCACGGGGACGAAGTCGCGGGGGTCAGCTAGTAAATAATAAATTCATGAAATAAATCAATTTTGCTTGAGATATCATAATTTTTAGTGAAAAACGGCAAAGTAAAAAGATGCAAATCTAGGTTTGGAATTACGCCTATTTTAGCAAATATTTGGCTATTTTTTACATGAACTAAATACATTTGAAATTATTATGAAGTAACGTATGATAAGACTTTGGTCGTTTTTCAATTTTCTAGTTTCTTATACCATGTGTCCCAGGGCTAATATCAGGAAATCTTTCTGAATTATGAAGAACTACCCAAAGGATGTCGTTCAGAGCCCTAGCCTGCATAACTGCTAACGGCGGTCATTTTGAAAACGTGATTAATTAATAAGTTGTTTAATTTTAAATAAATGATTTAATTCACACTGGTTTTATTTCCTTACAATTCAATTATCGTATCAAATGAAAAGAGTGATTAAATTTGGGGATTAAGTGCTATACTACCACTAACAACCAGTTTGCTAAAACCTACGCCATCCCTTTTTTTGACCAGAGAAGGGTTACATTTCAAGAGTTCGTATTTTGGTACATGTTTGAGATAGCTATAAACATTGTTCTAAGAAATTGTAGGTAATATTATTTAGTTATATGATAGTTTAAAAAACAATAATATTCATTGGAGATTTTTCGGTATTATGAGGCGAATAAACATAAAATGTCGTGATTTTTCTTTAAACTTTGAGTTAATTTATTTATTTTTAAATTGTTTAATTTTTTTTGGTAATGGAGATATAAATTGATATCTGGCTTAACTTTAGATCTATTGCGACAAATATTAGAATAATAGGCGTAATACGTTTGTATGGAGATGGAGAAGCGCCTGAGGAGAGCAACCTTAAGTTACTATTATTAATTTTAGTTACCTTTCACACTTGACATCTCCATAAGTAGGTACTCCAGTTACGAACTCCACAATTACGCAGTTATTTAAAGCTATGTCAGAATATCAGAATATCAGAATATCAGAATATCAATAAGTTATGTCAGATCGCACTGGGATCTTGGTCTATTACCATAATGGTAATAGACCAAGATCCCAGTGCGCAAATTCCTATAAAAGTGTGAGTAGGTACTTAATCGGTTGATCATGAATGTGCCTTGGGATACGAAGTGAATTATGAAGATGTAGAGGAGGACGTTTGGTTGGTTTCATATCTGAGTGTGTCAACTGTCACCTGCGCCGCGGCCGTGCGTCTCGAGCACGTGGTGATGTGCGTTGCGAGTTGTGAGTTGCGTTCTCTCACGCTTCCCGGATCCGCCAAGTTAGTACCAACCGCCTTCTTCACAATACCGAAGTTAGCTCCTAGTTCTACACCTACGCCTACCAAGGCTCGGAACCGGTTAAAAATTAACCGGTTAATAACGGTTATTAAAGGTTAAAGTTGATTTTATCGAGCTTATTGAAAACCCATATTAACCGGTTTACACCGCAAGAGGAATAGGGGAGGGGGCGGTCGCCGCGCCGCGCCGCGCCGCGCCGGCCGCGGCGCTATACCTACTAAATAAACAGAACGGACGTCAGACATGCACCTACTTGCTTTCGCGTTTGTGTTTGACGCTTTGTTAAATAAAATTCTTATTCTATTTATTAATTGGCAATACTATATTTCATGTATAAAATACCTATTTTAATATTATTTTTGTTTTATGCCAACTCCACATTGGGATAGGGTTGATGTTCCATATGTCGGCAATTTAACGGTTGTGTCACGTTTAAAAATTCGTAGATGTGTTAAACGAAGCAATTTCAGTAAAATAATTTTTTTTGTAATACCTACTTGATGCTTTCGACTTTATGTGTCCTATTAATACCTGCTTTTCGTACCCATAAAGAAGTATTTTATTTTATTTATTAAAAAAAAGTACTAATTGCCTAAGCTTGGCACCTTTATGCCTTTCCCCGGCATTTATGTTACCAAAGTCAGTCCTCATTTTATGTCCGATAGAAAATTATATGTTACCCGCAACTTCTTAAAAATAGGAACTCTTTTATCGTTTTAATTTTATTTCATTTTCGCGCCAACAAAGACATTATACCCTTCTCCAAAATTTAAAAGAATTTTCGAAGAAATAGATATAGATTTTTTTTACAACGTAATTTATTTATGTGTTGTTATGGTGTTGTTAGTATCACTACCAGTAGTTTAAATCCAATTTTGCAGTTTTGAAAGACCTGTGCTAACTTCGCAGCACTCGAAAAACCGTGAAATTTTTGCACTCTTTTTGGTTAGTAAACTATATTATAGCCTAGAGACATCGTACTAACCTTTAATTAAAGCTAATTAGGTTTTTTACAACATTTTTGCCTATAATTCTACCCGTAAAAAGAGTATTATCTGTAAGATCGCGGTCGAAAATTGACCAAATCTTAAAATTTAACGTTTCTGGAAAAAAGTTCAATTTTAGGAGAGCTGTATCTCAGCAATAGTATTAAAGCTACAGAGTTGATTCTGGTTTCAAATTGTAGCAATGTTAGTCTACTTTAAAAATGTATATAAAATGAGAAAATGTTAAAAAAATGCGTAGTTTACGACTTATATTGCTCGGCACTCTTATTGTCCTTATAATGCAAGTTAATATTTTTCATAAAAATCAATAAATATCAATAACTAGTTTCGCCCCGCGACTTCGTTCGCGTGTGTTGCTATAAACCTCACGGAGCCCGAGACCTTTCCAACGAATGTAAAACCGTGGAAATCAGTTCGTGCGTTCTGGAGTTATAGCGTCAGGAAGGAAAACCCGACTTATTTTTATATAGTAGATAATATAAATAATTTTTTTTCTTGAATAAATAACATTATAAATACTTAATAAAAATACTTAATAATAGTTTTAACATATATTTCTTGTCGAAAGTTGACCAATTCTTAAAATTTCACTTTTTTGGAAATAATTGTAAATTTTTGGAGAGCTGTATCTCAGTTAGGGAATGCAATATCGTTAAGAAAGGCTGAGATCTCGCGAGATCTCGGCCTTTTTTAGCGAGATTGATCTCGGATGAAAAAAAGGCGAGATCTCGCGAGTTTAACGAGATTGCACTCGAGCATATAAACGTCTTATTCGAAGCGCGGACTGACACGGAGTGGACGGAGTTGCGATCTGTTGGTTTCGTTCGGTGCGTTTCCGTTTAGCAGATGATTCTTTGGACATTTTGTGCTTCTTAAAGAGCTACTTTCAAAATAATACGTAATAATGGCTTGTGATTTGAACTGAATAAATCTTTCATTTGATCGATATATTTTGTTAATTAATCTGTAATTTCTAATAGTCTGACTAATTGGTATATGTTGTTAATTAATCTGTAATATCTAATAAATAAATAAATTTAAAAAAAAAAACATTTATTTCGACCTGTTGGGTCATAATTAAAACAAAGACACAAAAGTTGTTAGTAACACACACACATTAATCTAATGTTAGTAATCTTATCCTATTTATATTTCTTAACACTACCTAACCTAAGACAGGCCTGATTTGTCAGCACGTGTACCATATGACAATGATACCAAGATAGCAATTCAGGTACTGACAGTCAAACCTGTCAGCAAATGCCTTCAGGATGCCATTGCAGCTAGCCCGGACCCTGCGCACCAGGGATGTGCACCGTTTGCGCATGGTAGTGTAGAAACAATCCACATGTGCATCGTGGATCTACTGAATAGATATAGTTTCATTTAATTGATAATATTATCTTAGTTTAATAGTCAAAACAACTTAGATAATAAGTTTCATTTTTTTTGACTTCTCGTTGTTTTGTTTGTTATAAAAAAACTGTTTTATTACTGAAAGATTTTTGTTTGATATTAGAAGAGAAGACTGGTTGTTTCTTTCATTATTGTTATTTGATAGATGTCAGAGTTTACTACTTAGAAGTTTATAAAAAAATTATAGACAGATACGTCAAACAATGTTTGATGCATAAAAGTCTATTGAAAAAATTCGTGAAAATAAATGTTTATCTTGTAATACTTACAATATTTATAATTTTTTTCCTAATTTATTTAAATATTGTGATTATTTATTTGCAAAAAAACACATCAAACTGCTAATCTCGCGAGATCTCGAAATTGGCGAGATCTCGCAGTATTGTTATTCATAAACTCGCGGGATCTCGCTTGAGCCCCAATCTCGCGAGATTTGCGTTCCCTAATCTCAGTTAATATTGTATTGAAAGAACTAGTTCTGGTCTTAAATTGTAGCAATTTTAGTATACTTAAAAAAATTACAGAAAATATTTTTTTAAGAAACGCGCAGTTTAGGACTTATATTGAAAAAACCAAAAAGAGTGCAAAAATTTTGCCGTTTTTCAAGTGCTGCAAAGTTAGTACAGGTCTTTCGAAGCTGCAAAATTGGATTTAGACTACTGTTAGTGGTCCTAACAACATATTAAAATATCAGAACTAGCCGTTTGATTGCGATTTTAATGTAAAATTTGACTGGCCTATCTACCAAAGATGTGCTTGTAATTGTTGGTACCTGAGGATTAGGGATTAGGATTATAATTTGATTTGGTAGATAATAATTTTATTGATTAAGAATCATCTTCATCAGAATTTTCAACTTGTCTTTTGAGAGTCATCTGTAAAGATAATATATTTATAGAAAGTACTTGCAATAAACGACCTCCCTGGCGCATTGGTGAGCGCTGTGGTCTTTCTTATAAGTGGGAGGTCCCGGGTTCGATTCCCGGCAGGGGCAATTTGGGATTTTATAATTTCTAAATTGTCTCTTGTCTGGTCTGGTGGGAGGCTCAAGCCGTGGCTGGTTACCACCCTACTGGCAAAGCCGTGCCGCCAAGCGATTGAGCGTTCCGGTACAATGCCGTGTAGAAACCGATCAGGGGTATACATAGATATCTCTTCCAAGTTAGCCCGCTTTTATCTTAGACTACATCATCATTTACCATCTGGTGAGATTGCAGTCAAGGGCTAACTTGTAGTTGAATAAAAAAAAACTGATTACGATCCACATTTCTTTTTTTCATCATGACAAAATCTATACCTATACATATTCCACACTGTCACATTTTACTCAATCACATATGTACATATAAATTTAGCTACATATACACAAACTTAGCCTGCAATCCACACTCATTCCTCCATGCATGCTTACACATACACACACCACACACGCATACATACACACCACCAGGAGCATCCACCCTACATAGATATATCCATAGATAAAATGAATACGTGGATATATCTTACGAAAATATTTCTTTCCATCACTATAACATTGCTCACTTTCCGGAAAAAGCGGTTGACTGTTGGGTAGACAATCAATGAGATCGTGTTTGGAGTGATGGGTTATTGGGTACGAATCTGTATAAGTAGGTACGTACGTAAACATAAATCAATTATTAAATGTACTTAAATAATCTAAAAATACATGTATTAAAATAACAAACCATACTTAGCTTACATACCATCTCATAAAATAATTTTGTGTCTCTCTGCGCGTTGACGTAATGCGATATTTGTTTTCGACTGAACGCTGAATAGGTACCTAGTAATTTTATTTTTACGTACCTACCAAATGGCTGCGCATTGAAAAAAGACGGCAAAAACCGGTTAAAACCGGTTTATTCAACGAAACCTATTTAAGAACTTTATTTGCCTCAAACCGGTTAATTTTGGGTAAAGGTAGAACAAAACCGAAATGAAAAGTTCACTATGTACTTAGGCCTTAACCGGTTCGGATTTTTTACCGGTTTCCGACCCCTGACGCCTACTGTCGTGTAGACTGTAGTATAGAGCGCAACGCCGCAAGTCGCACGCCGTAGAAAAGGTATTTCTACTCGTGTGGTGTGCCACACGAGTAGAAATACCTTTTCTACTCGTGTGCCGCACACCGCACGCCGCACATCACACAAGTAGAAATACCTTTTCTACTCGTGTGCCGCACACCGCACGCCGCACATCACACGAGTAGAAATACCTTTTCTACTCGTGTGCCGCACACCGCACGCCGCACACCACACGAGTAGAAATACCTTTTCTACTCGTGTGCCGCACACCGCACCACCCGCACACCGCACCACCCGCACGCCGCACACGGGGCAACGACACTCGGTATCGTCATTCGTCACCATTTCGTCACACTTCATAGCGATTCATGATATTATTATGCAAATCGCTAACCCGGAAAAATCTACTTTAAATATTATGATATAAAAAGTAAAAATACTTATATGATAAAAATGAATCAAAAGTAAGACGGAAAGGCACTTCGGGCAGCGGAAAGGTATGCAGGTACGGTAACCTATCTATTAGTTTCGTACGAAACGCGACCAAAAGCGCGTAGGTACCTATTATTTTTAGGGTTCCGTACCCGAAGGGTAAAAAACGGAGCCCTATTAATGTCACTCGGCTGTCTGTCTGTCTGTCTGTCTGTCTATCTGTCTGTCTGTCCGTCTGTCCGCCGGTCACAGGTCTCTAGCTCGCAGACGAAATGAGTTACAAACCTGAAATGGTATTTAGTGTAAAACGTTAACCCAAAATCAAATATTGAATTAGAAATTGAATTAAATTATTTTTCAGGGGGGCTCCCATACATGAAAAAGGAGCCGGAAAAAAAAATTTTTTCTTTACCCTAGCTTGTGGGATATCATTGTTTAGAGCTCATTAAGTAGAGTACAAATATATATTTTTTTAATTTTTATCTCAAAAAATAAGGGAATGGGAGGCCATCAAAGTTGTCAGTTTTAGACCATTTTTGTGACGGGGGCTATCTCAAAAACTAACCTAGTTGGGAATATGATATTTCAGTATATTATGTACTATATGCTCTATTTAAACAACAAATACTGAAAACAACGATTTATTTAATAGTTTATAAGCTGTGACCAAAATAAACGAACATTTTTTTGGGTTTTTCTTTCACGGTTTGTTGCGATGTCTAGCTCGGAAATTAAATATTTCTTAGACCCAAAATATTATATTGTTCATAATTATGTACGGAACCCTGAAAGAGCGAGGCCCGACTCGCACTTGGCTGATTTTTTATAATAATACTATCAGGTTTCCCCATTGTGTTGTGATGCCAGCAATTGATATGATAACAGTGTTTTTGTGAACATATATTCGCCTCTGCACAAAAATACAATTTCATGAACTAAGTACTTACTTACCTACCTACTTAACAAGTGTAGGACGTAGGTATTTACTTTTTTTTAATCTACTTCAAAAAAGCAGGAGATTCTCAAAAATCGGAATCTCTTTGTGTACCTACCTAAGTATGTAGATATTATTGTGATCCTCGCACAGACTACCGCAGCGGAGACCAAATAATTCTATGGTTCCCCGATTGCTCAAAGACGCATGCTTGGAAAGGTGGAACGATTTGGAAAATTCTTCTTTTGTTTGAAATATCATGTTACTTTGCTTTCGATCTATAAGTATGTAGGTATCTAAGTACCTAATGTTGTTTTTAACCCCCGACGCAAAAACGACGGGATGTTATAAGTTTGACGTGTCTGTGTGTGTGTGTGTGTGTGTCTGTCTGTTCCCCTGTAGCGCTCAAACGGGTGAACCGATTTGAATGCGGTTTTTTGTTTGAAAGGTAAATTAGCCGAGAATGTTGTTAGCTATGTTTGATGAAAATCGATTCAAGATGGCCGCCGCTACAAAATGGCGGATAACATATTTTATCACAACTCCCTCAATATGGGTATCAAATGAAAGGGTTTGACTAGTACAATAGCACTATGTAAATCCAAGATGGCTGCCACCACAAAATGGCGAATGTCGGGGTTTTTTTAAATTTTTATTTTACTAAGTCTGTTTATACTGACTGACTGTTATAGAACTGACTAAAGTACAAAGGATGGCCACGCTGATGATCTCAGGTGCCTTGAGGACAACACCATCCGCGGCGCTGGAGGTTCTTTTGGGACTATATCCTCTGGATCTAGTAGTCAAAAAAAGAGCACTAGAACAATGGTATAGAATGAAACTGTCGAAACAATGGAAAGGCAGGCTCACGGACGAAGGACACACCGACATAGGAAAACTCTATGGAGATAAACTGTCAATGATAATCATCAATAATGATCTTATCAGAAAACAGCGTATCTTCGACAAGAAATATAGAGTGCATACTGCATATAGGACCGAGGGATGAATGGAAGATAGAAACCGCCTATGGAGAAACAGTCATCTGCTACACGGACGGTTCACGGCGGGAATCCACAAAGCTCAGTGGTGCTGGGATCTTCTTCAGAACCATCCCTGAAAAGAGTCAAGCAATTAGCCTAGGTAAATTTGCAAGCGTATTCCAAGCCGAAACATACGCGATTATGGAGTGCGCGATCGGCTTGATAGATACTGTAGGCAGTGACACCAAAGAAGTCATCATACATAGTGACAGCCAAGCTGCTTTAAAAGCTTTAGAAAAACAGGAGACCAAGTCAGCCCTAGTGAAAGAATGCAAATAAGCATTGAACTGACTAGCTGAAAAGACAAAAGTGACGATTGCCTGGGTCCCTGGACATCAAGGTAATGACGGCAATGAAAAAGCAGATGAATTAGCAAGAATGGGAGCAAGTGTCCAATTCTACGGACCCAAACCTTGCTTACCCATTCCATACACGATCACCAAGAGAGTGATAGAGGGAATCGTGGAAAGAGAATCGAACTCAAGATGGAACAAGTCTACACAATATAGACAATCAAAAATGTTCCTGAAATCATTCGACAAGAAGAAGACAAAGCAATTAACCTTTAAGTACCGACGTGTGGTCTGACAGACACCTCGAGAGGTCGAAAAGTCTGATTACCTATGTTAGCGAAAAAGTATCGTCCTGTATTTCTCTGTACCTACCCCTCGGAAAGTCGCCCAGCAGCGTTCCTGCAGAGTGGCAGTGTTGGCGCGTACGATTTCGGTAAGTTTTGATTTTTATAAGATCACGAGTGGTCTGTCAGACCACTCGTCGGTACTTATGTAACTTTTTTTGGATGCGACTTTTTTCAGATTATATTGTTTTCTCTTTTATTTTCAGTCAGTTATAACAATGGATTATCCAGGTTCTTCAGGCATGAAATGGGCAGCCATAAATAAAAATAAATGTGTTCCTATAGGTAAGAAAAGATATCAAACACTGCTTCAATATAAAGACCACCAAGAACTTTTAGTGGAATGGCTAAATGAGAGCTCGGAGTCCGAATTTGAGGTTATCTACCCAAATTTTACTGCTGGAGAGTGACCATAATTCAGCACCTGAACAGACTGTGATACTTGTGTGAAACACGTGTGCCTACAATGCAGTAAGCCTATGCAAACACTCTTTGTAAACTTTGATAGTTCCTGCAATTTGATACTCTATGATTTTTGAGAAAACGGTTGATTATTAAGGTTTTTTTATTTTTTTATTATTTATCTAGCTATTAATCTTTAAGAAAAAATTGTTTTTAAGAAAAAATAATAGTATTACTGATACATATGAATTATTAAGATAAAAGTTAATTTTTTCCAACGAAGAATCTATGACGTCTATATTAATGCTTATAATTACCTAGTAATAAATATGAAAACTTCTACATTTTGTTTAATTTATACAATAAGTAGATATTTAACAATACATAGAAACATTTTTTTAAGGAGAATAATAAGAAACACAAAAGTTTTCGATTGGAAAACTATGGTGGTCTGGCAGACCTCACGTCGGTACTTATGTAACTAAAATAGTATGTCGGTACTTAAAGGTTAATGTCACAAAGCAGAACTAACATAGCACTGGTAGCAGCTGGTATAACAACTGTTATAACAACTGGACACTATCTGCTCAATAGACATCTCACAATAATGAGACTCGCAGACGACCCATCCTGCCCAGAGTGTGGTGAAGAAGAAACTAGCTTCCACTTCATAGCTGAGTGCCCTATGTAGGTACTCACTGGTAAGATGGGAACTACAAGGTAAGGATATCATCAAAAAAGAAGACTTAACAAACCTTTCTATAGGACACATTGTTAGGTTTACAAAAGCCACGGGAAGGTTTGAGCGGGGTAGACTGCCAGGACACCAGTAACCTGAGTCCAAACACGGGGAACTGGGTGAAATGGTCCTTATAAGGACTGATCACCCGTCTGGCGACGGCAGGCGTCCCCTCTATAAATACGAAATACGAAGTCTGTTTATACCTAAGTAACTTTTATTATTTGCAGCCAACAAAACTAATATACGTAGGTAAGTACTAAGTAGGTACTTACATAAAATTAGTATTATGTTCTAGAGAGAAGATTTCCTTATGATAGGTACAGTTTTATTATTATTGTAAAGATGATATTCTTGTAGAGATAATATGGCTAATTCTGTTGTACACAAATCTCTAAACTAAACTAAAATGACAGGTCTAAATCTATTGCTATCCTTTTCCGCAGTGAGCACTGTGAAAGAGATAGCAATAAATTTAGACCTGTCATTTTAGTTTAGTTTAGAGATTGTGTACAACAGAATTAACCACAATAAGTACTTAAGTACCTATAAGTATTATGTTCAATTGTTAAGCAAATCCTTCGTTGTGAGTTGTGACTTGTGAGCTATGTCGTATGTTGCGGCCATTGCGGCTGATAGTGGCCCATTCTCTTGCGCGTTATGTGTCGATTGTCGGACGACAAAATGATTATGAGCGCTGTTCCCGATAACAATGAGCAACATCTGCACCCGCCCGCGCCACCCGCAGCCCACTGATGTCTGTTTACTTATGCGGCGGTGCCGCGGCGTGTCGGCTGTCGCACCGCTTCACCTGACAATAATGTTAACTACCTACACAGTTTAAAGAGATACCACACGAGTAGAAAAGGAACAGAGAGGAAGCTACCTACAAGCGTCCCGCAGTAAGTACACTCACACATAGCGCCGCTCACGCACACACGGGCTGTCACGGACGCTCCGCTAGTGAACAGTTAGTTGAATAACGTCAAGGCTGTCGTGTGGTCGTGTCGCGTGCGCATTAAATTATTAGCGAGAGTTATTAGCGAGAGTTTAGACAACTGTGTACTTAAAATAGTGTAAATTATACTTGTAAAAAATTAAGTGTTGTGTTTAGACAAATATGCCTCAGTATTTTACAGTATGTTTAAGTTCCACTATCTATATCTATACTAATAAATAAAATTGAAGTGTCTGTCTGTAATTTCGAAATAACTACCTCATATTAAGCTCATACGGTTATTTGAACTGTACCATAACCGAATCACACGTTTTTAAAATTTTTGTCTGTCTGTCTGTCTGTCTGTTTGTCTGTCTGTCTGTCTGTCTGTCTGTCTGTTTGAACGGGCTAATCTTCGGAACGGCTGAACCGATTTTGACGGGACTTTCACATTCAAGTCGAGAATTAACCAGGGAGTAACATAGGCTATTTTTTAACCGACTTTCAAAAAAGGAGGAGTTCTGTTTTTCTACCTACGTACACCGATATCTCCAAGATTTCTGAACCAATTTGCGTAAATTTTTTTTTAATCGATAGAGAAACATTGCGACCCTGTTCTATAAAAAATTTGGATTCCAACTCCTCAATCCTGATGCTGTAGTGGACCTGATCCCCAAAACTAATGGGTTTCAGAAACTTTCGGTTATTTAAATTGATATTTATCGTTGAATGAACTCGAGTAGATACATATCCAACTCCTCAACCCTGATGCTGTAAGGAATTGCATTCCGAAATCGTGGGGATCCCACGGGATTTTTGCGTTTTGGGGACGGGTTACTACAGATAAGCTACTTTTTGTCCTGGAAAATCAAAAGTTCCTACGGGATTTTAAAAACCTAAATCAACACGGGCGAAGCCGTGGGCATCATCTAGTAAAAAATAAGGATATTTCTTTTTTTTTTATACCCTAGCGATCAAGTGAAGTAAGTATACCTACCTTTACATAATATTATATTATCTACACAAAAAATTAATGAAATGAAATTAATTGAAATGAAATTATTTATTGTAGGATAGCATGTGCCACTTATGATATTATGTCAAGACTCTACCACTGGTGTCTGGTACGGAAATCAGATTCTACTCAATAGAATTAGGTAAAACATTGCCAGGTAAGTTAAAATAGCTCCTGTACACAATGGACCATTTCGATGGGCCTATCTAAGGTACCTATCTAAGTAACTAGGTACTTAATTCATTCAATTTACTAAAGTAAGTAAGTACCTATCTAGGTACTGTCACGCGGGCGAAACCGCGGGCAGAAGCTAGTATAATATAAAAAACATTTTATTCCAATCATTATTACATATCTTGCTATACATATATACTAGTATATAATATTTTTATTTTTACCCATAATTTTTCACATGCAACAGGTGACAACCCTATCAGAATAGGTATAAATTTTGGACGTTCTTAGGTAGCTTCCCTTCTGGGTTATTCTGTGGAGATACTACAAGGCTGTGCTACCACAGTTTAAAGAGATACTACCAGTTGTTCGACGCCTTTGAAGTCGAGCGATGCCGCCGCTCGTGTAGGTATATACGTGTTCCTACGCAAACATGCAAGGGTTGTCACAATATTGGGATTAAAATAATTTTCGTTATTATTATTCTCATATTATTTTTATTAACATAATATCATGTACATACTCATAGGTTAAAAAATTATATTGAATAAGGACATTTTTTTGAGTTCTACACCCAAAGAATCTACTTAGAAAATCAATTATTATTCTGAATTATTTACTAAATAAAACTTCATATAATTATAATGACAATTATGTTTCTTTGAACAAACCAAATACTTACTTACGATCAGGTAGGTAGGTAGGTAGGTAGGTACATAATATTATCACATAATATTTTGTAGTTACACTCTATTAAGTCTGGTAAATTATTCTTTGCGTTACTACAAAATATTAAAACTTATACCTACTTAGTTTAAGTTTGGCAATGGCCAATGACGCAGCGGCCATCTTGGATTTCAAATATAATGTCATATTCGTTCTCAGCCACCCCCATAACCTTGAAAACGACGCCCATGATGTGAAAATGTCATATTGACGCAGCGGCCATCTTGGATTTCAAATATAATGTCATATTCGTTCTCAGCCACCCCGATAACCTTGAAAACGACGCCCATGATGTGAAAATGTCATATTGACGCAGCGGCTATCTTGGATTTCAAATATAATGTCATATTCGTTCTCAACCACCCCGATAACCTTGAAAACGACACCCATAATGTGAAAATGTCATATTGACACAGCGGCCATCTTGGATTTAAAAAATAATATCATATTCGTTCTCAGCCACCCCGATAACCTTGAAAATGACACCCATAATGTGAAAATGTCATATTGACGCAGCGGCCATCTTGGATTTCAAATATCACACTTCACATCACATTAATATTATAAAGGCGAAGGTCTGTGTGTATGTATGTGCGTATGTGTGTATGTTTGTTACTCTTTCACGCAAAAACTAAACACATAGGCTACTTTTTATGATTTTTAAAAAACCTGTATCAACGCGAACGAAGTCGCACGCATCAGCTAGTTAAGTTATAAAGTTATAAAATAACTAGAGAATGCCCGCGGCTTCGCCCACGTGAATTTCGGTTTTGCACAAATCCCGAGAGAATCGTGGATTTCCGGTTCCCGTTTCCGCTCCCTTTTCTAACCTTTATACCTACTTTCGAGGAAGTTTGCTATAGTAATTACCTATAGCTGTAGCTATAGATTTCGGTTTTTTCAAAATCCCGTGGGAACTCTTTGATTTTTCGGGATGAAAAGTAGCCTATGTTTTAAGTCAGGGCATAATCTATCTTCATTCAATTTCAGCCAAATCGATTCAGTAGTTGCGGCGTGATTGAGAAACAAACATCCAAACATCCAAACATCCACACTTTCATATTTATAATATTTTTATAATATAAATAATATTTATTATATTACTATATTATTTAAAATAATGATAAGGAGACGTTGCCAGTTCGTCATAGACGTTGCTAGGTATGTATAACAAAAACTGATAAACTTACCTCGCATCGCGGGGAAATCGGTGTTTTAGACCCTTGTTCTGTTTAGAATAGAATAGAATAGAATAGAATAGAAAAGTTTTTTATTCAAATAAACTTTTACAAGTGCTTTTGAATCGTCGATTGAGTCTCTAGAATTTGTATTGCATCCGTAAACAGAACAGTAAGTCACCATTTTATGATAGAACTTACTAGGTAAATGACACTTAAAATATTTAAAACCACGCTCACGTCAACCCTCGTCCATCAATCAGGCAGACTGCGCGAGTAATGTACTCTGTGCCGTATGTATTCGGTACTGAGTAACGGGTGCGCCATCTAGTACCGAGTAACGAATCGTTACACACGAATGCATATCGTTACTCGCATTATTCAGTATCTGTATGGTAATTGGTATGTCAACAGTACATTTTACCTATTAAATAAAATTAAATTTACGCAAGCCATAAAATCAAGAATTGAATTGAAATTAAGTAAGTTTGGTTCAAAATACGGAAATGTGAAAAAATGCACCTTACGCAGTTTGGTATGTGTTAGGGTTAGGTACGTAAGTGTTTTCTACAAAATACGAATATCGCGTCGCGGCGACGTCATAATGTACGAGTATGCAATACGACTCGATTCGTTACTCTAAAGTAACCTATCATGTTATGATGGGGTATCAGAAATAACGAGTAACGTAACGATACGATAGTAACGAGTACTGATTGTAATAGTAACGAATACATACGGGTACACTTTTTTTCGTTACTTTTACACCTCTATGCGCGAGTCTGCCTGCAGAGTGCCGCGCCGCCCGCGCTCCGCAACCCACCCCACCGTTGCTCTGTACAAGTACATTCGTAATTTGACTGTATATTTCAAGGCTGTGCTACCTAGCAGTGTTGCCAGTGGCAGACAGCTCAAAAAGTAACATTTTCATGAGAAACATTATCTTATTTTATCTGGAAAACGAAACATACTCATGCCTGATGCCACTCTATTACACAAAAGGGTGATTATCGATTATCGTTTTAATTTCGCGGTTTTGAAAAAAAAAATTTTTTTGCTTTTTATTATTATTTTTTGTATATACACTTATAGATTACAGTATGAGAAAAAATTACATGTACAAGGCCTCTTCGTAACTCTAGCAGTTTTCCGGAAAATTAATGGAGTGTAATGAACCAGTGGAAAGAAATGAAAATCACTTGGAGTGTAATGACCTATCGTCGGATAAAAATGAATTCAGAAGCTTTTTAGTAGCCCATCTTTGATTATTTTATGAAATAATAAATAATTATATGAAAAAAACGAATAAAATTGAAATAAAATCTAAACCTTGAGTTTAGGTTAACAGTAAACAAGCATAATCATTTTAAATAAATTAAATAAATAATTTTAGATTTTACGAGGCTGGTCTTGCAGAAATTTTACGTCTCAATCTTTGTTAAACCGAGTAAAGTAGTCACCTTGTCTGAGGAGATAGGTTTGACAATAATTTGATTGGTTTCTGTAATTTCAGGTGAAATATTTCCAGTTTAATTCTCTTTTTGAGGAACTTCAGGGGTATCGTTGACCAATACTTATCTCTTTAACTTTATTTTGCCCCTTCTTTTTTTTCTTATATTTCAAAGAGTTTTTTTCTGTTCATGTGCATGTGCTCAAGCGGACATTTCAATGATGCTGCGAATCTTTTTCTGTTCTTTTCTTAAAAGGTAATTTTTCGCTATTTTTATTTTTTAATTTTAATAATTCCTGAATTGTTTTTTTAATTTCTCTTAATTTTGGCGTTTTCTGGCTCTATCTTTAGCTAACTTTTCTTCTTTTGTAAGTTTTTTCTTTGTTTTACTCATGTCTACTTGTTTTTTTGGAACGGAATGGATATAAATGAACTGGAAACAAATGACCAAATCGACTTTAAATTTAAAATACTCGAGATACGTGAATGCATAAAATCTCTGAAAGAGAACTCTGAATAAAAACAAAACATAAATCCTAGTACTAAATCTAGAAAAAATTAAAAAAATTAAGTCACGTTGAAAATCGATGGAACGTAATGAACTCAACCGCGTGACAAAATACTTCTGACTACTCGCGAATGCAATTTTTTTGTGTTAATTGAAAGATCACCATACTATAACAGAACATCAGCGGCACTAACTGAGACGCCGGATACGCAGGAGGGTAAATCGTTGCTGTACACGTTTGAACACGTCGTGAAGTAGCGATTCCATTACCAGAGAACGTAATGACTGTTTTTGATTGACAAAATTAAAAGTTGGATTATTTCAGGGTTAGAATGGCTTTATAAATTACAAAGGGTAAACAGTCTAATCTTATATCATTGTTTAATTTGAAAAACAAATTAACTAATTCATTTGATGCACACGAATTGAGTAAAAAAATATGTAATTCAATAGATGGATGTGCATTTGCACATGGAGATAAATGACTTTTTCACAGGTTTTTCCTAATTTTCTTTTTACCCTGAGCATTCAGCCCTTTTGTAATAGGATGCCTTCTTGCATCGTTTGTGTCTTAACAAGATAATCAAAACCAATTTTTCCATAATAGATAAAACATAGCGATTTTAGCCTTTGCAAGGTGTTTCGAACGAAAATCGATAACCACCAAAAAATTAAAAAAAAAATCTGTCCTAATATAGGTAGGTAACTAATATAGGCTCCCCCACACAGGCGCGTTATTATAGGTCGATAGTATCGGACGACGTTAGTATCGCAGGAGTTCCTACTTCCATTGCGGAGTTATTATCGCACATCGATGTAATCGCAGCAGTGTGTAACTTTATGACTATCCTAATACAAAATGTACTGGAAACAGATATCGCAATAACGCATGCGATATTATCGACCTATAATAACGCGCCTGTGTGGGGGAGCCTTATCTCTCCATCATAACAAAGTTTCGTCACAGAGAATAAAACATACAAACAAAAATAATACTTTTAAATTTTAAAATACAAAACAAAGTCAACTTTCTGCATGTTGACACCACAGACCACGAAAAATAAGTTGACACCACGTTGACACTGACAGATTATAAGTTTGACGTGTCCGTGTGTGTGTGTGTGTATGTCTATCTGTTCCACCGTAGCACTCAAACGAGTGAAACGATTTGAATGCGGTTTTTTTTTTTTTTATATATTAATCGCGGGCCAACGAGCAAGCGGGTCACCTGATGTTAAGTGATTACCGCCGCCCATGAACATTTGCAGCACCAGAGGAACCACTAATGCGTTGCCGGCTTTTAAGAAGTTTGTTGATCCGCCCCTTGAATAACCCTATGTCAAAGTTATGAGGGAACACCTCCGAAGGGAGTTGATTCCACAATTTTTGAGTGCGCGGAAGAAATGACCTTTTGAAATTTTTGTTTGAAAGGTGAATTAGGTGGGAGTGTTCTTAGCTATGTTTGCTGAAAAACGGTCCAAGACGGCCGCCGCGCCGCCACAAAATGGCGGATAACATATTTTTTCACAACTCCCTCAATATGGGTATCAAATAAAAAGACTTGACTAGTAGAATAGCAAGATTATGCAAACTCAAGATAGTCGCCACCATGAAATGGCGAATGTCGGGGGTTTTTAAATTTTTAATTTATACTTGTTTGTATCGTTCTCATGCTCACCTACTTAAGTAGAGTGTGTGAGATATAGAAAGAGAGAGACTAGAGACAAAAGATATCCGGGTGAATAACCTTTACTTCACTACAATGTTTTAGGCGCAGTCTCCAGTGTTTAACGATTATTTTTTGTTTGCTGGAAAAAATTTAAATATTTTTTATGAAGTCCTGAAAGTTACGTAAAAGTAACATTTTGAGTCGTGTAACATGGAGGTAACACGAGAGGGTCAAAAGTAACGTAAAATGTTACAAAAGTAACATTCTTGCAACGCAGCTACCTGGGTAGTTAGCTACCTACCATTTCAGTTGTATCGCAACTGATCCTTTCATAAAATATGAACATTAACTTGTTAAGTAAACGTAGGTACCTACCTACGTAGCCACTGATTATAATCTAAATAAGATTAATTTGTAAATAATTATAATTTGTATTAGGGCGATTCCGCTTAGACGATTCCCGACATTAATTTTTTAATCACGTTATTACTTAGTTGTTTTTTTTTGCAAATAGTGCAAAGAAAGAAGTCGAAATTTAATATAATTTTTTTTCGAGTTTACTCCATATTAAATTTTTAGAGCGTTTGAAAATACCTATTACCATCCAAAGAGTTGGTACAAACTGAAAACCATACCACAGCATACCTAGCAACACTGACGCGAAATAACTGTTGCTGACAGTTTGAGATTATGTTAAACCCTTTAAAATTGAAGTGACAGTCAATATTCATTTATCTTTCTGTTTCAAAAAATTGTATATGTTGCTAAATTAATGCATTATTGAGTGCTAGAATACATTGATAACTTGTTGCACCCGCGATACAAAAGATAAAAAAAAAGTTTACTTTTCTCACAGAAATTAAGAGCCTAACATTCTGAAACTTCGTAAAAGTAAGAAGAAATCAAAACTCAACTTGAATTAATAGCTTTTAAGGGTGTAATGATTGTTAGGTTAAAATAAACGTTAAGTTAAGTTGGTTGCACCCGCGATCTTAATGTCAGATCGCGAGTGCAACTTTTTGTCACTTTACCTTTTTGAGTGTTTAATTACATATTTTGTTGTTTTTGTAGTTGATTTGATTTGTATTTGCATAAGTTTTGAATTTTTTATCTTTTTTGTGGGAATTGTTTTATCTCTGGTAACATTACGAAACGTCAGAATTCTAGGGAATTAGTAATACGGGTATAATATTATTACGCGGCTTAAGGCATTCCTACGCCTGGTTCAGAATTCAGATAGCTCTCTCTCCTCCGATTGCCGTCTCGTCTGATTATGAGAGAGAATATTGGTCTGTGGAGAGAATAGAGCTGAATGCCCTGAGTACACGCACACAAAGCTATGTGTTTAGTTCCTGCCCCTAGGCCCTAACTAACTAGATGTAAGTTGTAACCTACCTATGTAATATCATGTAGGTATCGTATTTAACCAACTAAGTACCTACTTACCTATAACCTACAATTTTAATTTCTCTTGTGGAGAGGGTGCTTAGTTTTTTCACGTAGGTGTTCAGGTAGCCTGAACCTATCTACCTACCTAACTTTCTACCGTTTACTAAAATAATAGGTAAGTAGGAACCTGTTACTAATTGTGATTATAATTTTCCTATATTTCCTCACAAATGTCTAACATTAGATACCTAGGCAGGCACCTAGTTACGTGCTATTTTTTTTTTGCCGCTGTGAAAATACATTGAAGATTCTTTGCATTGACGTATCCCTTCCGGAAAGGAAGGGGATGTGGGACTCCCCGCTTGTCTTTCGGGACTACCCACTAAAAACCCAGCAGCGTGCTATTAGGTAGGTATACCTACGTGCTAAATATTCAGCAGGCACCTGTATCGATTTTCCTCAAAGCCCTAGGCTAGGCGGTACCGCGGTAGGCTAGCCGCTAACCTGTACTGTGCGTGTACACTGTGCACGTGCAGTGTGCAGTGTGCAGTGCTATAACTCACATGAGTATTGGTCGTTGCATGCAGCACGCCTGCGTCGAGCGAGCGAGGCGGACAGGCAGTGTGGCGACTGGCGGCCGGCCTTGGCACTTTACCTACTTTACTTTATTTTGACAAAGCAGGAAAACCTAACTCGCAATCAAAGAGTTCCCAAGAGGGAGCAACGCGAAATATTATTACTCGTCAAGACGGCCGCGCCTACTGGCTATGTGTGCGTGACCTCGGTAATCGCGCCGTGTACGATACAACCTCGAATCGCATATGTGTGCGCGCCTAGGGATACCGGTTATTTGGACAATTGCACAATTTTTATAGATAAATCAAGTATGGTGTAGGATAAAATTTTGTTTTTATTAATTATTTATCTTTAATCTACGTGTGTGTAAAACTGTTTGTTTAATGTAAATCAATAGTTTGCCATGGAAACAGCATTAGTAATTACTTGATTACAGAATATTCATTAGGTATCTACCTCATTATTTAAATATCGGCTGGACCGATTATGATGGAATTTTTGGTGTGTGTTTGTGTGGGTAAGAAGATAGTTTGTATCTACAATTGGACCCTGTAGGTGGTGCTGCAGTCATGTTCTAGGATTTTTTTTATTACGAACAAATTTTGTTGAAATTTTGTAAGTTTCTTGTCCCTGGGGAGTTTAGATTCATAACCTAATTGAATCCGGTAGGTGGCGCTGCAAATTCGTAACACTAGATACTAAATAAAAATTATTTCTTGATTTAGTCAAATACTTTTATAATACGTTTCCAACAGTCGTCATGTCGTGTCCTTCTGATGACAGCTGTCCAGCGATGTCTTAGTATTGGATCCGTTGGAAATCTACATTAATTAAGTATTAATAATAATTATAAACTAATTAGAAAATTTATTTTTAATTTTTTTTTATATAATTTATATTTATAATCATAATTATTTAGAACTAGGAAATGCCCGCGGCTTCGCCCGCGTGAATTTCGGTTTTAAACAAATCCCGAGGGAATCGTGGATTTCCGGCTCCCGTTCCCGCTCCCTTTTCCAACCTTTATACCTACTATCAAGGAAGTTCTCTATATTAATCTACCTATAGCTGTAGCTATAGATTTCGGGTTTTTCAAAATCCCGTGGGAACTGTGAATTTTTCCAGGATAAAAAGTAGCCTATGTTTTAAGTCAGGGCATATTCTATCTCCATTCAAAATTTCAGCCAAATCGGTTTAGTAGTTGCGGCGTGATTGAGTAACAAACATCCAAACATACAAACATCCAAACATCCAAACATCTAAACATCCAAACATCCACACTTTCACATTTATAATATTAGTAGGATAATTATTATTTAAAAAAATTATTGAAGGTCAAAATTCAGTAAGTATAATATTAATAATAAATATTTACTATATTCCGGGACTTCCCTATATTTGTGGCAAATTACCTCACTACTGGCAACAAATTGATTTTATTAATAATTATTAATGTTCACACACGTATAACATACAACAATATATTTTTGCACAATAATGTGCAAAATACCACAATGCTCAGCTGGTATCACCGGCCAGTTCGACGTACCTATAAAACATCGAAATTAAAAATCCTATTTTCTCAAAAAAACATACGCAAATGTAAAAACTTACTGATGATATGAGATCTTCGACCTCTTATTTTGTTGTGAAGGATAATTACGACATAATTTCACCGCACAAACCGGCATATTTTTTTATTTTTCGGGAGCTGTTTACTGCGTAGTTTATTAAGTGACACTGAAGTAGGTGAGAGCGATCCTACCAATTTAAGTGAACATTTTTTAGGGCGCACTCGTGAGTTACATTATCAATCTGGCCATGTGGATAATCAAAGCTCGCAATATTCACTAGACAAATCTTGAAATTAGGTAAATTCTATCTACCTACCTACCTAGTACTACGTACCTACCTACTTATTTTTGAATTGACAAAAAAGTTGACGTAGGTAAATAGAATCCGCAAATAGCTTCGTATTTTACTGAGAAAATGTAGGTACCGTTATAAATAGAGGCCACTGCAAATTCAGTGCTAAAAACTTACAGCAACGTTTTATTTGTCTAAAATTGTATGAGCTTTTAAATGATAAAAAACTTTGCTAAGAACTAAAACTAGGCAGTAGGTAGTAGGTCCCTACTAGTAGAATCAAGGTAACTAGGTATGGATTACAGATAAGTACCTACCTAGATTGAATAGGTAAGTATGTATAGACGTGAGATATTTTACGCGTAGGTAAATTAAATCGATACCGGTGTCGTAAAATAAAAATTTAACTGAAGTCCTTTACAGCCATGAAAAATTGGTTATGATAAAATCAGATTGGTAACAAAGGACTAATCTTGATCATCAATGGGTAGTACAAGTCAATTAAATCAAAGACTAAAGAGGTAAATGGAACAGAAAAACTAAAGATCTAGTTAAGGAATGACCTACAATAGGTATACGTCAATCTTTGACACAAAAAAATCGCTAAAATAGCAATCAAACGGCAATTTTGATTTTTTAGTATGTTGTTAGGATCACTACAGTAGTCTAAATCCAATTTTGCAGCTTCTAAAGACCTGTGCTAACTTTGCAGCACTCGAAAAACTGCGAATTTTTTACACTTTTTTTGGTTTCAATATAAACCTATGCGTTTTTTTTATATTTCCTTTACTTTTTTAACGTAGACAAAAATTGTTATAATTTAAGACCAGAACCAGCTCTTTTAATTCAATATTTACTGAGCAATTGAGATACAGCTCTCCAAAAATTGACTATTATTTTCAAAAAGTGAAATTTTAAGATTTGGTCAATTTCAAACCCTCATATCGGCGAAAATGCTCATTTTATGGGTAAAATTAACAGAAAAGATGTTGTAGTAAATATTTAATTTAAACATAAAGTGACGTCTGTAGCACATAAACTTTCCTAACAAATTCAAAAAATGGGAAAATTGTACTTTTCGCTTTAGTTTGTTTTAAAGGTAGTTTGAAAGAAAAAACCATGTACATCCACAAGAAATATATATTTAAACTATTATTAAGTATTTATAATGTAATTCATTAAAAACATATTTATATTATTATTGATATTTATGAATCATATCTACATTAATAAGGACATTATAAGTGTCGAGCAATATAAGTCCTAAACTCCGTATTTTTGTAAATATTTTCTATATATTTTTAAATTAGACTAAAGTTGCTACAATATAAGAGTAGAACCAGCTCTCTAGGTTCAATACATACATACCGAGATGCAGCTCCTAACATTGATTTTTTTTCCAGATGAGTGAAATTTTATGATTTGGTCAATTTTCAACCGCGATCTTCGGGATAATACTAATTTAACAGGTAAAATTATAAGCCAAAATGTTGTAGCAAATCTAATTACCTTTAATTTAAGAAAAAAACAACGTCTCTAGGTCATATAGTTTACTCACAAATCTTAAAAATGCAAAAAATGGGAAAACTGCGATTTTCGCTTTGCTCTATTTAGTTTGGTTTGAGAGTAGTTTGAAAGGAAAAACTATATACATCCACAAGAAATGTACATTTAAACTTATAATTATAGTATTTATAATGTTATTTATGAACAAAAACTATTTATTTATCTTATTTTATTGATATTTATGGAGTATATTAAACTGTATTACAATGACATTATTTTAGGTTATAATTGTTCATTAAGATTTGTGAGTAAACTATATGGCCTAGAGACGTCCTTCTGTCCTTAAATTAAAGCTAATTTAGATTTGCTACAACATTTTTGCCTATAATTCTACCCGTAAAATGAGTGTTATCCCCAAGATCGTGGTCGAAAATTAACCAAATCTTAAAATTTCACTTTTTTTTAAAGTTAAATTTTAGCAGAGCTGTATCTCAGTAATTATTGAAGCTACAGAGCTGGTTTTAGTCTCAAATTGTAGTAATTTTAGTCTACTTAAAATATATATATATAGAAAATATTTAAAAGAAATACGTACTTTAGGACTTATATTGCTCGGTACTCATAATTTCCTTGTAATGCAGTTTAATATTATGTTTCATAAAATATGATAAAGCAATGAACAAATAGGTACAAAAATAGTAAAATTTGGGCCATAAAGGACAATAAAATAAAGGATAAATCGTAAAGGACCTTTACGTCCCAATTACGTAAGATAAAGCAAAGCATAGATTAGGTCGTAAGGGGTTCTGATTACGAAAAATGAGATTACGACCTCCTAAATAATAAAAACATGACTTTACGCTCCCTATTGAAAACAATTTTTACGATATATCCCAAAAAGTAAAAAAAAGTCGAGTTAGAGCTGTTGAAAAAAGCCCCTTACGACCTGCGTAAAAGGCTTATTTTTAAAGATAGGATTATTTTAAATATACCAATCGATAGAGCTCGCGACGCTGATTCCAAATATATATTACTAGCTGAACCCCGCAACTTCGTTCGCGTGGATATAGGTTTTTATATAGGATCGGATCGGATCCCATAATTCTTTTATGTACCTAAAATAAATGTAGCCTAAGTTACTCCTTATAACATTGAAAGTTCCATTAAAATCGATCCAGCCGTTTCGGAGATTAGCTGGAACAAATAGACAGACCAACAAACATAAATTTAAACGCACACCAGTTTAAAATAAGCCGTACGTTCAAAGATCCGGGTCCCAAGTTATTTGAACCCAATACTCAGGGTTGTAATGTCTGTCATTTCTGAACTAAAAAACCTATGACCTTGAAATATTTTCGGGACAATATATAAAGTACTACCTTTCTAACAAAAAAAGAATGAGTGAAATCGAACAACGCGTTAATGAATTACAGCTAAATACACGTTTTAACTTTCATCCCCTCTCCCAAGGGAACCGTGCTGAATTTCGGGATAAAAAGTATCCTATGTCCTACCTCGGAGTATAAACTCAAATCGTACCAAGTTTCATTTGAATCCGTTCAGTAGTTTCGGCGTGATGCGCGGCCAAGATACAGACAGACAGACAGACAGACAGACAAAAATGAAAAAAATTGCAGTTTTGGCTTCAGTATCGATTATATAGTGCCTTCCAATAAAAATTTTCAAAATATCTTCAATGTACAGAATTGGATCTGTTACAGTTTTATTATATTACTAGCTGACCCCCGCGACTTCGTTCGCGTGTTTATAGGATTTATATAGGATTGGATCGGATCCCATAATTATTTTATGCACCCAAACTAAATGTGGCCTAAGTTACTCCATATAACATCATCTATCTGCCATTGAAAGTTCCGTCAAAATCGATCCAACCGTTTCGGAAATTAGCTGGAACTAATAGACAGATCGACAAACATAAATTTAAACGCACACCAGTTTAAAATAAGCCGTACGTGCAAAGATCCGGGTTTCAAGTTATTTGAACGCAATAAATGTCTGTCATTTCTGAACTAAAAAACCTATGACCTTGAAATATTTACGGAATAATACTTAAAGTACTACCTTTCGAACAAAAAAAGAATGAGTGAAATCGAACTACCCGTTAATGAATTACAGCTAAATACACGTTTTAACTTTCTTCCCCTCTCCCAAGGGAACCGTGCCGAATTTCGGGATGAAAAGTATCCTATGTCCTACCTCGGAGTATAAACTCAAATCGTACCAAGTTTCATTCGAATCCGTTCAGTAGTTTCGGCGTGATGCGCGGCCAAGATACAGACAGACAGACAGACAGACAGACAGACAGACAGACAGACAGACAGACAGACAGACAGACAGACAGACAAAAATGAAAAAAATTGCCGTTTTGGCTTCAGTATCGATTATAGAGTGCCGTCCAATAAAAAATTACAAAATATCTTCAATGTACAGAATTGGATCTGTTACAGTTTTATTATATTATAGATAGATAGAAGATATATAACTCATTTTCGGCAAAATGTCTTTTACGACAATTGAAATTTCCGATATCGAAATGATATACCTACCTAATTAATATAAATCCCTGCGTGCTAATATTAAGTATAGGAAAGAGTATAGGTATGTACGTAAATAAATGTAAATGTTTGTTTGTTTTTCCCCAAAGTTTTTACCCCGGGAAAACAAAGCATTCCAGACTATGACCACCTATGACTAGCTAGTATGTAAGTACCTACCTACCTAATTATTATAATTATGACCTAGTAAAACAAGTAAGTATGATTAAGTATTTAACTATTTAGCAAAAAAAATACGCGCCGAATTGAGAGCCTCCTTCTTTTTGGAAGACGATTTAAAATGGCAAATATGAAAATATCCTCACGTTAAAACTTCGCAAAACAAAAATGATTTATAGGTTAACCGCAGAATAAAATATTCCATAATGTTTAGCCACACGCATTACTCATGACTCGAAGCAGCTGCACATCTCGCGGTATCTCCAACGAACGGATTTTTAAAATTACCTGCTCTTTCAGATGACGTCTTCACAGTTTTATTGTAACCGCAATTTGTCATCCTTATTACCTATTGGGAGTTTTCCTTTGAGAATTACCATAGATGTTTAATAGATTCCGAGGCAAACTTTCTTCACTGAATGGAAGCTGCACTATTTGAACGTCCTCCTTGGCACACAAGTGAGCACTGAGCTCTTATACGCGAATTTGATTGTTCACAATTTGGGAATTTCCTTATCATCACCATATATTCCTTATTATCAACCCAGTATCGGTCCACTAGATACAGGGCGGCGGTCTTCTCTCGCGAGTGAGAAGGATTTAGGCCTTTGTGTCTGCTCTGTGATTTAGGCCGTAGTCCACCACGCTGGCCGAGTGCGGATTGGTATATTATAGAGCTCAGGCATGCAGGTTTCCTCTCTCAGAATCTTTATGCATTGAGGCGTGAACACGCACAGGCGACGGAAACTGCGTGGTTGCATTTCACACAAACTGCGCGTATGAAGAGCGGGGGAGCGGTAATCCAGGGTATAATGATCTATCTCCATTCCAAATTTCAGTCAAATCGGTCGTAAGGGATTAAAAAAACTTCTGAAACTGTCTACTCTCTACACACAAAATTTGTGTGTACAGAGTTGTTTATTTGTTGTTGTTTATTTAATAAACAACTTGTTTATTGTTTATAAACAAGTTGTAAATAAACAACAACAAAATAAACAAGTTGTTTATTTAATAAACAACTTGCTAGCGTAATCAATGACACATAGGTACGAATTAGTTTTTTTTTTCGTATATAATTATAATGTAGCTTAAGTCATCCGGACCATAACAACGAATAAATTGACACGTCATTCATCAAAGTCGGTCCGGTACTTAGTTTAGGTGGTACATACAGAATCTCATACTGAAATCGGACACAAACATATTATGTACAAGCGGACACCCGCGACTTCGTTCGCGTGGATATTGGTTTTAAAAAATCCCGTGGGAATCATTTTGTTTTTCTTAAGCTCCTTTGAGCTCATATCATACTAAAAACTGTATAAAATTCACTGGCGGATGTTTAGGTAGATCAAAATGTAAACATCCGCCAGTGAAAGTCCCATCAAAATCGATACAGCCTTTTAGAGATTAGTCGGTAATCTTTAAAGTATCTACTTTCTAACAAAAAAATAATGAATGAAATCGGACCACGCGTTATTGAATTACAGCTAAATACATGTTTTGACTTTCATCCCCTCTCCCTAGGGAACCGTGCTTTTCGGAATAAAAAGTATCCTATATGTTACTCCGTAGTATGAACTTAAATCGTACCAACTTTCGTTTCAATCCATTCAGTAGTTTTTGCGTGATGCGCGCACAAACATACAGACAAACAGACAAACAGATAAACAGACAAACAGACAAAAATTTCAAAAATAGCTGTTTTACGTTCTATTACTTATCCCTAACATCCCCCAGTTATTATTTTGCTAAAATCTTCAATGTACAGATACGGCAAGTCTACGATTTTATTATATGTATAGATATACATTATACATACATATATAGACTGCTAACATCATAACCCTTCCTTTTGGCTTTGCTTTGGTAAACAAGTAAGTATAAATTAATAATAAAAACCCCCGACATTCGCCATTTTGTGTCGGCGGCCATCTTTGATTTGAAATACTGCTATTCTACTAGTCAAGCCCTTTCATTTTATACCCGTATTAAGAGAGTTGTGAAAAAATATGTGATCCGCCATTTTGTAGCGGCGGCCATCTTGGATCGATTTTCATCAAACATAGCTAACAACACTCTCGACTAATTCAACTTTCTAACAAAAAAACTGCATTCAAATCGGTTCACCTGTTTGAGCGCTACAGGGGAACAGACAGACACACACACACACACAGACACGTCAAACTTATAACACCCCGTCGTTTTTGCGTCGGGGGTTAAAAAGCGTAGTGTCGTCGCTCAGTTCGCCGACTATTATAGGAACTAATCAAAATATTATGACGGTGGCTCTGTCGTTTGCTATCACGATTGTGACTGGTCAATTAGTTTGTGATTTGAGGCAGGACGCAGGTTCCCCTACGCGTGTACGGTGTACCTACTGTTCATTGTTAAATGTTAATCGAAATGAAAGAAAACGTAAACTAAATAAACAATGGAAGTGAAGTTGCGTTAATCTGCTGTTGCTGTTAATTTTATCCAGGCGCGGCGTTCTTCGACCGCCATCGCGAATCGCCAACAACCCATGCTAGGAGGGGTTTTCGTAGTTAAGTCAAGGGCGTCGCCAGCCGATGGCCAAGGGGGGGGGGGTAAGTTGATTATATTATAATATGGGAAAAGTATAAAGTATTGTTAGTACAGTCGAGAGCTTTTGAAGCTGGTTACGAGCTCTTAATTTATTTTCGAATTCGAATTTTTCACTGACCTCGTTTCCATTTGCGCCAGGTTTAATCTAGATACTTAATACAAAATATAGCATATCTATATTTTTTCAAGTCTCTAGGGAGGGGCAGCTGCCCCCCCCTGCCCCTACCTGGCGACGCCCTTGAGTTAAGTACTTTGCTCATATCAACAATGTTAATAAATAAATTAATAGTATCGAGTACCAGGACATTAGGTACTAGTTATTATTCTGTGACCAGGAGTCGGAACATTAAATACATGATGACCCTAGTCTGGGCCGGATTAAACCCTATCAGGGCCCCTAGGCAATGCAATTCTCGAAGCCCCTTTCCTATACCCTTTTCTTACTTTTTAAAATATATTTTTTCTATCACAAAATTCGAGTTGATCAGATTGACTCCTTTGGTATCCTGTTACTTCAATCTCTTCTACATCTACACTACGGCACCCCGGTGGGCCCCTAGTCAGCGTGGGGTCCCTAGGCAGTTGCCTAATCCGCCTTATGGATAATCCGGCCCTGACCCTAGTACATAGTATAAAGGTGGGTGTAGGTCACGCAATAATAACAATAAATAATTATTGTATTTATGGGTGAAGGTGAATAAATAAAAGAACACATTATTAAATACTAAATATATTTACAGATACAATAGACTCTCTCAATTAAAAATACGATATACTTAGTTACACATGTTCAGAAATACCTCACCGCGCAGTTTCAAAAAGTTGTTTTCGTGTGTATAGTTTGGTGGTGTGTGGTGGCGTGGCTCGCGGCCGGCGGCCGGGCTAGCGGGCTAGCGGGCTAGCGGGCTAGTGGGTAGGCGGGCTAGCGGGCTAGCGGGGTAGGCGGGCTGGCGGGCTAGCGGGCGGTGCGGCGCCGTCACGCGGCTCGCTGCGTCGGCTTCCGCTTCACCGCTGCGGTGGTCTGCAGCCGCTGCTCCTTCTTGAGCGCGCGGTAGGCGGCCACGGCGTCGAGGCGCGCGCGCTCCCGCACCGCGGCGCCGCGCTCCGCCCCCGCGCCCCCGCCCCCGCGCCCGCCCGGCAGCATCGCCGACAGCAGCAGGCCGCGCAGCGCCGGCTGCGCGCGACGTACGAATGCGGAAAAACGAAAATAACTTGAAAAACACGCTCGAAAAAGTTTATAAGGAAATGTAAATACTATACGTATGACACTGTCTTAGTTAAACATTGAATGAACAATACCTTAGGCTGAGTGTGCGCGTGTCGCGGCGCTTGCAGCGCGGGCGGCGCGTGCGCCACGTCGCCGAACGGCACGCGCTCGAGCTGCGCGGCCGCGCGCTGCGCCCACGCCGCCTCCTGCGACAAACAAGCGGCTATCAGCGACTCGCTCCGTACGAGGGCAGCACTGGAGCCCCGACACTCGACAGTCGCAGCATGCGCGAGGCGCGCGGCGGCGGGCTCACCTCGGCAGCCTTGCGCTTCTTCTCCTGCTTCTGGAGCGCGAGGCGCTGCGCGCGGCTCGGCGCGCTGTCTGCGTCGGCGCCGCGACGCTTGCGACGGCGTCGCTCGCGCTGCGCCGACATTCGCTCGCCTTTCTCGTCTTCAGACTCCATGTCATCCTAGAAGATATTACCTTTGTTATTAGATTCGAATTATTTATTCAAAATTGGTAGACTTTCTGTATGTCAATCAGTTTTACGAGGATATCGAAGCCAGCTTAATGGTGATAATTACTTACAACAATATAAAACCATAGCTAGGAGGGTTTGAAACGTGCCCCGGTCTGAGAAACCTTGGTTGAGGTTAGAGTCTGAGTCTGTATTACACCAAAGTCAACAGGGCCCTCTTATGCATAATGCAAAGTCAAAACAGTCAGCAGCTATGAAATTGATAAAATATATAATAGAGTAACATTTTGTTTTATCTAAAGGAAAATCTAGTTAGTGACAACTCTAGCGCTAGGGAGCATTTGCAACAATGCCATGTTCCAACTCACAAGTGAGGGTCCATACCGGATAGTCCTGCTGGTCCAGGGGGTCATGCAGGGCTCGCATGGCACTGTTGATGCGGAGGGAGAATCCTCGGCCGGACTCTCCCGGGAGCTTCTTAAGGCGCGCGACTGGGTTGCCGCTCGCGCCGGACTGCCTCACACCATCTGCACGTGGACACTAACAGATACTACTTGATAGCTAGAGGCATGTGCTAAGGGGAGCTACAGTGAAAGTTGCAATTCCAACCTGCCTTTCGAATATCTGTCTGCTTCCAGAACCATTGAGTTGACTTTAAATATAGATTTAGACTGTACGAAATCAGAATGGATACCTATACCCATACAATTTATAATTTATATAATTTTTAGGGAGGGAGAAATATTACTTTGCTCTTTTTATAATATTATTTACCAGCGGAACGCAACTTTGTACTTTTCTTCTTGTCCTTTTTCTCTCGGTTCTGGAACGCAAACAGCCGCGTGAGCGACTTGGGGACGGGTTGGTCGTCCGGATCCTTGGGCGGCGCATTTATTTTACCCTTCAAGCTACAAATCACACCTGAATATTAATATAAATATTATACATAAATCTAAAAAATGCAATTAAAAACTGAGGTAAATAATTATTTAAACACGTTTCAAAACCCAAAAGGTTATAAAAACTACGAAATATTGACCTTTGCAAACGCCTCGCCTGTTGTACTAGAGGATCTTTAACGCCACGATGTTTCTTTGCTGGAATCTTACGACCCATTTTTGAAAATTTTATTCACGTTAAATCGGATTTTAACTTTTCAATCAAACTTTTACAGGCACTTGTTTACTTCATTTGACACTTGACAGAATTACAAATAAAAACTGACAATGAAAATAACCTAAAATCAGTGTTTCCAACTCTCGAAAATATTTGTCCCTAAAGCCGTCAAAAACCTCTAAAATCCCCCTAGGAAAATAATAATATTATTAAAAAAATAATAAATAGGGCCAAGATTTTAACTTAATGATGTGTTGAATAGAAGCAGGCGTTACTTTGCGGAATTCCATGATATACAATGAATATAAATTACTTTGCTATAATCCGCTAACAGTGACTTTGTAGGCACAACACCGCACAAATTTACCACAAAATGAACTTGACGATCGTTTCGCTCCGACACCGGAGCACCTTCAGGAGGTGTTGTGCCTACAAATTTGTCACTGTTAGCGGATTATAGCAAAGTAATTTATATTCATTGTATACTTAAGAGCGTTGACGCACGGACCCGTTTCGCAAGTTTAGGCATTTGTGTCGGTTAGAATCAAAAATGGCCAGCTCCACTTGGTATCTTTTGTGAGTATTGCCAAATTTCAATCTAAGAATAACTGCAAAGACAAGTAAATATGTTGATACTGATAAAATATCGTTATAGTTGGCAACACTGATCTAAAAAACAAAAACTATCAAGTTTAAAATTTGGATCTAGCTGTTTCTGATACCAATGTTTGGATCTGACTACTTTTGTTACTAAGACAGTTGGATTTAGTCATTTTTGATGTTTACCATTTAGGAGAAGACTGATTCTGAAACTTACCTAAACCTAGCGCAGAGATCATCAACCTAGGATATAGTAGGTAAGAAAAAGAAATCAAAAGGTATATACGATAAGATAGATAACAATAATATACGAACAACGTAATCAACCAAAATTAATTAATAAGACACAAATTATCACAATTTTTATGTACGCATTTTGCTAGTAAAATAATTTAGACATTTTTAACCGACTTTAAAAAAGGGGAACGTTCTCAATATGACTGTATGTTACACAACGTCACAAAGAAATATGTGTAGTAGACTGTAGAGAGTGCGACTCGCACTTGACCGCTTTTTTTATAAACAACAAATGTAACGACTATGTGCTAAAATTGGTTATGCCATTAGACTACAGGCTCCACTAAAAAAACAGACATAGCCACATACATACATTATATCTATACTCCATAAGACAAACGGTCATAGACCAAAACTGTTTAATACCCCTGCCTAGTTTATAAAGCTAACGTTTTGATTGAATAAAATTTGCCTATATTTCTTCAGTTTATTACACTTCCAATTCGATTCCTGGTGTTTTCTTTTTCGTGATAACTGAGGGGTTGTTTCCTTAACCGAAATGTTCACATTATCCATTTTAAAAGAAGAAAATCAATTAAAATTTGCAAAGAAATCTGTACAGACTCAACTCGTTACCAACATGAATTTTGAATCGCTGTCAGTTTAAACAAATTCGCGCTAATGATTGGTCGAAAGGATTTGGCATCTCGCTTCCGATTGGTTGAAAGGATTTGACTAAGTTTGTTATTAAACTTTGAAGGATTTGACAGACTTTGATAATAACTTGTGTATTCAAACCTGTTTTTTGCCCTTATTTACATGGATTTGACTATTTTTGTGAATGAAAACGATAGAAGACAACTTTATATTAAAAATGGCATTCATAACTCATTTTCATTCATTTTTGGAGATGACCGAATTTGATTCTAATCGACACATTTACCTGGGATTCTTTGTTTACGTGAATGAACGGGCTGCTACAAGTGCAGTGTAGTGTAACAAACCGTTTTGATCTTTTTACCATTTTCAAACGGGCTATTGTTTTTTTCAATATTCTTAGGCACCTATACCTAAGTTTTTAATTCGTAGATTTTTAATTTTATAAAGCAGGCATAATTAATGTATAATGCTTGAAAAAGACCTTATAGAGTAGACCATTACATAAAAATTATAATCTATATCTATACATCTATACATATAATAAAATCGTAGAATTGCCGTATCTGTACATTGAAGATTTTTGCAAAATAATAACTGGGCGATGTTAGGGATAAGTAATAGAACGTTAAAAAGCTATTTTTGAAATTTTTGTCTGTTTGTCTGTTTGTCTGTATGTTTGTGTGCGCATCACGTAAAAACTACTGAATGGATTGAAATGAAACTCGGCATGATTTAAGTTCATACTATGGAGTAATATATAGGATACTTTTTATCCCGAAATTCAGCAAGGTTCCTTTGGGAGAGAGGATGAAAGTCAAAATGTGTACTTAGCTGTAATTCGTTAACGGGTGGTCCGATTTCATTCATTCTTTTTTTGTTAGAAAGGAAATACTTTAAAGATTACTGGCTTATCTCTGAAATATGAATGAAAGGCTGGACCGATTTTGATGGAACTTTTACTGGCGGATGTTTACATTTTGATCTACCTAAACATCCGCCAGTGTGAACTTTTAACAGTTTTTAGTAAGATATGGGCTCAAAGGAGCTTAGGAAAAACAAAATGATTCTCACGGGATTTTAAAAAACCAATATCCACGCGAACGAAGTCGCGGGTGTCCGCTTGTTGGAGAATATAGTACAGCTTCTGATATTGATTTTATTATATACCTACTCGTGTAAGGGTAAGATAGTGAAGAAAAATGCAGATTCATTCAAAATCAAAAGTAAAAAAAATTAATAAAAGTAATTTTTTTGTTTTCGCACCCAACCTAACGTAAAAACAAAACAGAGAGCAATAAAAGAGATAAGCACCTGCAACGCTAAAGCAGTTTTTATCACACTGACAATAACCATCAAGGGTCGATTGCAATAAAAAGAAAAATCCTGTTCGAAAATATAAATAAAAAAAATTATCAAATAAAGTAATTGCTCAAACGATGACCACGTGCAAATGATAGTTAGTATCTAATCTCTTGTAGGTGTTGTGCTAGTGTAATCCATTTACCCGTGTGGGGTTGCTGGTCCCCCATCGGGCGCGTCCCCCCGGTGGCGGATGGGGGAACGCCTCCCAGATAGGGAGGTACCGGGGAAACCCGGCGCGGACCAAAACCAGCAGGGGGTTGCCGCTTGGAGGATCCTGGTACTTCTCTGTTCATCAGAGTGGACTGTGGAGACTCCGGGCGGCGACAATTGGGGGGGAGGCTTTCGGGCCGTGAGGAAGAAAACCTCGTTAAAAAATTACAGGAGGGGGTGGAAACGCCCTGCGCGGCGGGTCCGCTGGTCTTTTTGGCCGGTGGGCGCTGGCTTCGGCCACCGTCGGGCAACCCGTAATCCGCACTGAGCGGAACCGGGGGCCCCACGCACTGAGCGAGGGGCCGCGAGGAAGAAAACCTCTATAAAAAATTACACGAGGGGTGAACCTCTTGAAGGTCGCCTGCGGGTGTGGCCCTCTTGAGGGTTGCCTCTAGCGAGGAACTCCGGGTGATGGAATGGTGTATCCGTCGCCCGTTGAGACGCCTCGGGTCGGGAGGCGCACCATTATGTTCCTGGTGCGCCTCAGACGGTGTTAGGGGGCCTTTAGGTCCCCCGGTGGATGGTCTGCCTCGGCGGACGGCGCCGGCTGGGTCGCGGATGATTGCGCAAGTGTACCCGTAACCCAGCCACCAGGCGACACGGAGGAACATCGCTGGGTTTTAGTGGGTATTCTGGCCACTTCTTGGCCTGCTTGAGTCCCACACTACCTTCCGGAAGCATCGCAGTCCGCTGCGCTGCTTCCGAAAGGTGTGCGTAAATGCATTTCCCAGCGTAAAAAAAAAAAAAAGAAAAGTGTAATCCATTTACCACAATAACAATAGAAAATTATTGCACGGGTAATAATAGAGTTATCAGCCATTTTATAAAACAATGCAATGCAATTATAAAACATTGTTAAGTAAATAAAACTTGGAAGGCATTATACATATAAACCTTCTTTATTAGCACAGTTATTATATTATTCTTTACAAAATTATGGTGCTCACACGGAGCTCGTAACAGAATGTGTAGAACGAGAGAAAAAAGTTTGACAGTTCAATCAATCGTGACGTGGCTTTTTCCGCACGCCTGTTCAATAAAAATAGCAATTGCGCCACCACGTTAATTTAGGCGTTCACATCACTCCCCCCCTGGAATACCCCTGGGTATTACTGAGAGTTTTCACAAAGTAGAGGGCAGAGTCTTGTGAGAGATCTTCGAACGTCCCCCTTTTGCGTCGCAACATCAGCAACTCTTGCCACGCCGTCGACTCCGGGAAACAGTCGTTTGATGCGCCCCAAACGCCAATGAAGTGGTGCGCAGTTATCTTCCTGCAGCAGGACTAGGTCTCCTACATGTAGGGTGCTTCCTTTGCTGGTGCGCCACTTCAAGCGCTGCTGCAGCTCGCTGATATATTCGTTCTGCCAGCGCCTCCAAAAGTGCTGGCGGGCTTGCTCCACACGGGCGTAGCGTTGCAGGCTTGTTGTGTTTTCTGTCGGGTCAGGCAGCGATGTCAGCGGCCGACCAATTAGGAAGTGCCCTGGGGTGAGAGATTGGAGATCGTGAGGAGAGGATGACATGGGACACAGGGGGCGGCTATTAAGAATAGCCTCCACCTGTGCGAACAACGTGGACAACTCCTCATAAGTCAAGTTGGAGTTACCCATAACGCGCTTTATATGGTGCTTGGCCGACTTGATACCTGCCTCCCACAATCCTCCGAAGTGAGGGGCGTAAGCTGGGATAAAATGAAATTTAATGTTCTCGGTTGTGGCAAAGTCAGATAGAAGATTTGGTGCGTCTTTCAAGAAACTAGCGAGCTCCTTAGCGGTGGCAGTAAAATTGCGGCCATTATCGGAGTATATTTCTAGCGGCCTCCCGCGGCGTCCTATGAATCTACGCAGCGTCAGGATATAGGCCTCTTTGGACAATTCAGTCACGGCTTCCAAATGTACACATTTATATCTAAAACAAATGAAAAGGCACAAATAGCATTTGGAAGCCTTTGAACCGCGACCTTTCCGATTTAGAATGGTGAATGGCCCCGCAAAGTCAACTCCGGTAGTTTCAAAAGGAGAGGCTGGCACAGTACGTTGTGATGGAAGATGACCCATAACTGGTGCCACCGTTTTTCCTTGAAAACGTCTACAAAGTACACAATTACGCACTGTGCGACGCGCTATCTGCCTTCCACTCAATGGCCATACATAATTTCGCACCGTGTATAGTAACAGCTGAGGACCTGCATGCATTTGTTGAATGTGTTCGTATTGAAAAATGAGATATGTCAAGTGGTGCTTGGAAGCTAATAATATAGGATGCTTCTTATCGTAAGCATAGTCCGAATGCTCTAGCCTACCACCGACGCGCATAACACCTTGCTCATCTAGAAAAGGGCTGAGTGCTCTGAGGTTACTTCGTACTGAAATGTCCCTGCTGTTACGTAAAGCGTCATATTCGTTTGGAAATGACTGAAGTTGAGCAAGCTTGCAAAGCCAAACAAATGATTGGCTCAACTCCTCGATTGTTAGAGGCCCGTTTCGTTTGGTTTTAGGAAATTTAACATTATGTATAAACCGCAACGTATAAGCAAACGCGCATTTCAGCCTCATAAAGTTAGAAAACCTTTCGAAGGAAACAAGATTTTCAGAAACCTGAACAGAGTGAATTTTAATTTCGGGCAGATCATGATCAAATTGTTCGCATAAAACCGGCCATTCCGTCTCCATTTGAGTTAAAAAGTCTGGACCCAACCACCATAACTGTGACTCTAGAAGGCTGTTAGCCTTAGTACCTCGAGAAATCAAATCCGCGGGGTTATAATTCGTTGGCACGTGACGCCAATTTGCAGGTTTAGTGGTCTCACAAATTTCTACGACTCGATTAGCCACGAATGTTTTTAATTTACTTGGATCAGTGCGTAGCCAGCCGATAACGACACTGGAGTCGCTCCAATGCACACAGCGTGAAATTGTGCATCGTAAGGACTCGAGAGCGGACTTGCATAACCGAGCAGCTAGTAAAGCTCCAAGAAGTTCCAATCGAGGAATCGTGGTTGGCTTGCTAGGATTAACCTTTGATTTGGCGCAGAGTAATCTGACTACTACTTGTCCGTTAGAGTCTGTGGACCTCAAATAAAGACAACATCCATGCGCAGAAGCGGACGCATCGCAGAAGGAGTGAAGCTCCAGGCTAACAGGTTGGCTGCAAAGAACTAGTCTCGGAACCTCAATAGACTCTAACTTGCTAAGATCTGTCTTTAAATCATCCCACGTTCGCTGCAAATCACAAGGTACTGGTTCGTCCCAATCAATGTTACGACGCCATAACTCTTGCATAAGTACCTTGGGTTTAATTGTACAGGGGCTTATGAGACCTAGGGGATCAAAAACTTTAAATGAATGCGACAATATTAGTCGTTTAGTAACCGCATTGCTAACATGATCTGGAATGTTTACCACAATATTCAAGGTATCAGTAGATGGTTTCCATTGTAAACCTAATGTGCTAGTGGACTCGCTTAGTGTTAAGTTTTCTAGAGGATTGATCAAAGAGTCTTCGAAGATTGAAGGCACATTCGATTTAAACTTTCGCAGTGGAAAACAACCTGAATTTAAAACAGTCACAACCGAATTCAAAATATGACGCAGAGCCGATATGGAGTCTGCCCCAGTTAGCAAATCATCCATATAGAAGTCGCGCTGAATGACGGTTTTGATCAGATCGTCTTCACATTTCTCGCCTAAACTCCAGATACACTTGGTACTTAAATAACTAGCGCTAGCGAAGCCATACGTAACCGTATTTAATCTCAGAGTCTGCAAAGGAGTCTGTTCATTATCTCTCCAAAGTATGAGTTGCAGATTGCGATCATCTTCGTGCACCGTTACTTGACGGAACATCTTTTCGATGTCACCCGTTAGCACGTATGGATGTTGACGGAAACGCAATAAAATGGAGAAAAGCGAATCTTGAACGGTAGGGCCTACGTACTGCAAGTCATTAACGGAATATCCAGAACCCGAAGTAGGAGCCGAAGCGTCAAAAACCACACGCAGCTTGGTTGACTCGCTTTGTTGTTTGAACACAGCGTGGTGGCATAAAAAATAGGATGGTTCGACTCTTGTGTTGTTTAAAATAGAACAATGACCTAACTTGAGATATTCATTGATGAATTCAACGTATTGCGCTTTCAAATCGGGCTGTGACCTAAAACGCTTTTCTAGATTAAGAAATCTTTTCTTGGCAATAATGTACGAATTCCCTAAACAATCAGGTGAGTCCTGTCACGGTCGCCACTCCTGCCGTTGCTCAATAGTTTTATTTTTAAAATTATCGCAGTCATAAATTCGATGTGCGCCTTTGCAGGCTTCACATGTCCATGTAGGAGTCTTGACAGTCTCATTTTTCTCTGCTATTCGCGCTGCAAAAACGTTGGCTTGAGCCCGCTTCTTCTTGTTAATATTAGAGTCACTATTTGTATAACTAGCTGTTGACCTAGGGTGGTTGTAATTTTCTAGTATGTCGGCTCGATCTTTTAGGAATTTATTAAACTGATCGAGGGTAGGAGTCTCAGGAATCGAATTTTTGTATTCTTCCCACTTCATACTGGTTTGACTTGCAAGTTTCGAAGAAATTATATGAATAATTAGTGTGTCCCAGGATGAAGTGGGTTCGCCCAGGCTAGAGAGTGCACGCAAATTTTTATTTATATTATCTACAATTGATCGAAGCACCTTATCTGACTCGCTAGATTTGAACTCGAAATTTAATAATGAATTAAGATGACTTTTGATCAATAACCGCTTGTTATCATAGCGCTCACATAGCAAGTCCCAGGCCTTAGTATAATTCACCTCAGTGACTTCTAAGTTACTTATGACGCGTGAAGCCTCACCTTCTAAATATGAGTTGAGGTAGCAAAATTTTATGGGAGTCGGTATTCGCTTGTTGTCGTGAACAAGGGCGCAATATAAATCCCGAAACTCTAGCCACTTGTTGTAGCTCCCATCAAACTTTGCTATCTGCAAGGTAGGGGGCTTGAAGCCTATACCTGGCTGCTCTTTACAACAGTGAGATGCATTACTACTGACATCTACATTCGAATTGCCGCTTTGATTGTTCTTATTTTGAAATTGCTGAGCATTTGCAATCAAGGTGGCAAATTCAAGCTCAATGTTGTCGCGCTCCTCGAGCTCCGCCTCCATCTCAGACGAATTCAACACTTCTATCTGACTTTGAATTTCTTCGAAAACACTGGACAAGCTTTCAATTTTCGATATTTGTATATTTAACTTAGTTAGTTCTACCTCGTCTATCGAATCTGACGAATCGTACTGCCCTAAAAGATTCTTAAATTTAGTCAAACGGCCTTTAATTGAGCTACGTTTAACCGTAAGTTCCTTTAATTTGTTAGCATCAGACATGATTAAAATAAATATGTAATAACACGTAAATAAAGCTTTGACTTAAATAAATCGATCGACGGTGCAGCAAACTCGTCAAAGAACTAAGTTATCTAAATACAACCATAGAAAATTCAACTCTAATTGCTATAGCGCGAGAGACTGTTTTAGTATCTTACGCAACTCGCTGTGAAACTTGTTTACTTATCGCGCGGCCGACCGGCCGGCGGCCGCTTGAACGCGATGAACAAAATTGTAGGTAGGCAGGTATCAAATCAGCCGCCGTGCACTCCTGAAATCGATAAATATAAAATTGAGTATAAGTACCTACTAATGATGAGCAGTTACCTAACTATAGCTGTTATTCAGCTGTAAAATAGTAAATTGAATAGATAGGTAGGGATTAAAATTATTTAAGAAAGGATTTGCGTAACTATAGAATTCCTTTTTTCATTGAAATAGTACGTAGGTACCTGCTAGACATATATTTTAAAATAGCTAGATTAGACTTCTTAGGCATTAAAATTGATTGAAATATAACTTATTAGTTATACGTAACTTGTAAATACCTAACTTACCTATTGTTTGAAGATATGAGCTAGTTTTAGACCCTTTAGATATTAAAATAAAATAATTGTAAGTGGGTACTGCGTAGTTGTAATGCATAAACTTGTTATTTATTGTGTTAATTAGGTATTACATTACAATTTGAACTTAACTTGCTTAGAGTTGTCACTGCGCACACAGAGTGAAGGCTAGACTTTAAGAAAATAGGACCTAGGAATAGGACTTAAACGTCTAGAGGAATATAGGAACACTTATCTAATTGGCTGGTGCGACGATGCTGCTTGTTGACCGGACTTGATGCCAAGCTGGCCCCGATGATCTTGAGATTGAAGAAATACGTCTTCCTTGCACGTATTTGTGGATTTCTTCTTGAGCCCCGCTTGCATTAATTGTTTTCCAGAAACTTTTGTAGGTCCGTGTCTTACGGTCGCCACTTATTTACTTGTTAAGTAAATAAAACTTGGAAGGCATTATACATATAAACCTTCTTTATTAGCACAGTTATTATATTATTCTTTACAAAATTATGGTGCTCACACGGAGCTCGTAACAGAATGTGTAGAACGAGAGAAAAAAGTTTGACAGTTCAATCAATCGTGACGTGGCTTTTTCCGCACGCCTGTTCAATAAAAATAGCAATTGCGCCACCACGTTAATTTAGGCGTTCACAAACATGATGTTTTTATACGACCAATGTTTTTACTGTAATTCCAGAATTCATAGCTTTCTTAATGGTCCTAATAAAAATTATCATTTTTTTAGAAAATTAAATTTAGAATAACTTTTATTTAAAATATAAGAAGTAAGAACTTAAAAAAATCCTAAAAATACCTCTAAAAATATAACGTGCCTAAAAGAAATCCCACTACATTTGTTTACCCCCTAAAGGGGGCAAAACTTCTAAGTTGGCAACCATGTCTCAAATATAATTTGACATTTATGACAGTGACAGTTGACTATAGAGCAATGACTTCTTTTTCTTGATAGTGAATACAGGTTATAAAATCTCCTCTTCCTTTTCAGGAAAAAGCGAACGTCCATTTTTGTAAAATATACATTTCATTCATTTAATCTTTCTTAGAGCTTACTTGAAAAAATCACCATAATTTCTTGAACATAATAATTATCTGCAATTTGACTTTTGACATGACAATTTAAAAACAATGTATTTTATAAGATCTCTGTCGACGCGTGCTCTGTGGAGGTAACCGACCAATAAAAGAAAGGCGATTAGCGAAGGATGAATCGAGTCGTGCGGGAGGGGGCTTGTTTTTAGCATAGCAAGGTCGTTCTTTGTGTCAAAAAATTCACTTGTGAGTTGTGACGAATAGGTAGTATTTAGATTTTCATTATTTACAAGGAGCGAGTTAGTGTGTTTGTGTTCCGTAACAAAGGTCGTAGTGCGCGTATGTCGTAAATAGTGATTAGCATTTAAATCAACTCGTAATATCGAACGGTCCAATGAGTTTGGGAGGAGGTCACAGCGCCGAGGGATCTAATGCAGGAGGAATATTCGTCCAGTTCAATCAAGATTGCACGTAAGTGGACTTACAATTAGTGTATTGTTCGAGTGCAGGAGTAGAGAGAGCCGAGGCGCCGTCGTGCCCTTGCGAGCAGCTGAGCGAGCGCTCCGCCAGCTGTCAGCTGTGACGACAGACGAGCGGAGGTCGCGCAGGGCGGCTGGCTCGGCTGCTCCGTCCTCGGCCCTCGGGTAACGAGCACACTTAGCGTTATTGTGCGATGATGATGCAATATGTCAATGGCAATGTTTTCGTAACAAACATTGCTGCGAAAAAATCTGAACTTTTAACCGCTACTGTGCAGTTTAACCCTACTGATGACCATTGCACAACTAAAATTATCTTTAAAATATTATTTCTAGTCATGATCGACTAATGTTAGTTTTACCCATAGATAATGATAAACTTCCTCAGTAGTTGTTTACGTACATAAAAAAATAGGTAGTAGCTTCAACACTGCACTGAATATTTGTTAATCAGCAAGTATGGCTTGTATTGCACTAACCTTTCAATTTATGTTGCAATTGTACATGACAATTGAAAAATGGTATCACCAGTTGTGGCATGTATTATGAGTTTTATATTCCGTTACTCTAGCGGCATGCTATGATGGCCGGTTTGACGTTTGTCCGCTCATGAAGTTCCGTATTAATTGATAACGACTTTGAAGGAAATAATTGTATTACTTTATTGACGATAGTGATGTGCAGAGATTCATAAATTTTATCGAATGTAGTTTTAGGTTTAGGACTCAAAATTTATTTATTAAATTGATTTCTTAAATGTATACAAGTGTAGAAAAATCAGTTTGCACCATTTAAGGGGTGAATGTACTTGTGAATATGAACAATTTTCACTATGTGGACAAACCTCTGAAATCGCAAAAAAATATCAATAAATTTTTAAAAATGGAATCTAATACGATCGTCACATAGGATCGCTGGCTAGCACAACTACTACCTCCGGCAAACTCGCGTCAATGCTCAATGCAAAACAAAGCAGTTTCGAATTGACGTTGCTTCGAAAAGTATAAACTGTCAGTGCAATGCGATTGTGATATAGTTTTGACCTGGCTTTGGATTTCAAATATTGATACTGCATTACTGTTGACCCTTGCTCGTTAATTTGGACTCTGTTCAAGCCCTTTGTTGTGGATTTCGTCAATATGACCGAACGTACGCAGAGAACTGTTCTAAATAGTCAGACACGTGAGTTCGTAATACGCCTTCGTAACTATTTCGATCGTGAAGCTCAAAATGGAGGGCCAATTTTACCTATAACGTCAGTGGTTGAACGCGTAGCTGATGCGCTTAATATTGGACAACGAACTGTTAGACGGATAACTAAAAAAAAATATGGCGAGACTGGCACAGAAGAAAATAAACTTCACACACCAAAAAAGAGAAAACGAGCAAAACCAGTCGTAGGCATCGATAGCTTTGATGCCGATGCTATCCGAAGACATGTTTACGGCTACTATTTACAGAAGGAGTATCCAACAAGAAAAAAGTTGGTGCATTCACTGAAGGAAGCTGGATTATTCTTCGGTGGGGAAAGTTCTTTAACGAAGATTTTGAAGACCATTGGATTTCGATACAAAAAATGTAACAAACGCAAAATATTGATGGAAAGATTTGATATAGCGATGGCAAGGTATACTTTTTTACGGCAAGTGAAAGAAATCAAAAATTGGCAAAATGTTGTGTTCTTGGATGAAACATGGCTTAATGCTAACCATACTGTAGGCCGTTCTTGGAACGATGACACAGCAGCATCTACTTCCAAAGTTCCTGTAGGAAAAGGATCGCGACTTATAATTTGTCACGCCGGAACCATCAACGGGTTTGTCGAAGGTTCTCTCATGGCTTTTGCGTCAAAAACCACTGGAGACTATCATGAAGACATGAATGGAGAAAAGTTTACTGAATGGTTTACCTCAATGTTGTGTAGCCTCCCTGAACCATCTATTATAATTATGGACAACGCCCCATACCACTCGATGCAAATTGACAAGCCACCTGCCCAATCCCAAAAGAAAGCTGATATCGTCGCATGGCTTCGTAAAAATGGCGTAGATGCAAACATGAATATGTTAAAAGCGGAATTAGTACGTCTTTTAAAAGAAAACAAACCAACCAAGATCCGATACGTCATTGACGAAATAGCATTAGAACATGGGCACAGAGTTATACGGTTACCGCCTTACCATTGTGAGTATAATGCGATTGAGTTGGTGTGGGCTCAAATTAAGGGATATGCTGCAAGACACAATACAGAACCCCCATTTACCACAAAAAAAATGCTAAAATTATTAGAAGAAGCTTGTGAACATGTGACTAAAGGAGACTGGGAAAAGGTTGTGAATAGAACTGTTAAATTAATAAGGGAAGATTATGAAAGAGATGTGAAAATAGATAATATTATAGAAAACGAACATATAATTATTAATGTATGTGATGATAGCAGTGACGACAGTGAAAATAGTAGTATGGACGAATCTGATTAATTATGGCCTTTTGTGGCACCTTTTTTGGTATCTTTTGTATTCATATGTTTCTTGTGTGCATATAAAGTATGTATATTCATTTTCGTTCAAATATTCAGTTCGTTCAAATAAATTAAATAAACATATACATTTTTGTTTTATTAAACCTATTTAATCAGGTACAAAAACAAAACTTAATTGTTTTTTGTTCGAGAATAAATTGACATTCCACATCACTATTGTAATGTGTCAAACCGGCCATCATAGCGTGCCGCTAGTGTAGTCTTACACTATTGCAATACCCATTTCACTTTTTGTGTAATAAGTAGAGAGCAGAAGCTAATGTCAAAACAATATAAATATAATAGAGCTGGAACTTAACATGTACATTTAATTTGTAGGGCTCCCAAGGAAAACAAGGAGCCCTTATATAACTATGTCTGTTTGTGCGTCCAAGTGTCACAGCTGTTAAAAAATTAAAAAAATATATGTATGTGTTAAGTTAATCTATACTTCTATACTGGTATAATAAAGCGGAAAAGTTTGTATGTTTGAACACACTAATCTCTGGAAGTACCTGTCAGATTTGAAAAATTCTTTTTGCATTTGGTAGTCCAAATTTCGGGGAAGGTTATAGGCTATTTAATATCCCTAAAATCCTCCTCTAAGGGGGTAAAATGGGAGCAGAAAGTTTGTATGAAAGTCCTATGTTTTTAAAGTTACAGGCCTGAAAATTGGCATTTAGTTTTAAATAATAAAAACTTGTATGTTACTCTGGAAAATCTCCCCTTGAGGGTGGTAAAATAAGGGATGAAAGTTTTTATGGGAAGTTTTAATTATATTATTGTTATTATTAACTTGAAATTTGGACCTGGAGAGTGACAAGCTACTATTTTATCTTGGGAAAACCAAGGGTGCCCATGGGACTTTTGAAAACCTGTAATGCAGTGTATGAAGTAGCGGGCAATATCTGCATTACGATGCAATAATTAAGCAATAAAGTTTAAAAGTAAAAAGTAGGTATCAATAGCTTGAATACTCAATGAAAACAATGGTCCTTTCCTATTTATTACATTTGAATTGTTTTGCTCCTAGATTTTTCTCTTTGGTAATTAGGTAAAGACGACAGAATTATGGATGGTTCTTTTAGCCTACTAATATCTAACTGTGAACACTTGGTGCAGGTCCCTGGTAGCTGGCAGCAGCAGTGGCTATCACCTGTTTGCGCTCACACCTGACGATGGCATTGAGGAGATCTACTCCAGCCAGTCGGGCCAGGAGACCTGCCTGGTGGACCGACTCTTCAGCAGTTCCTTGGTGGCTATTGTCACCGTTTCAGCTCCCAGGTATATGCTTCAACTTATAATTTTCTACACACACCCAATAGCAATAGTTTGACACAAACGGTTGGGTAAAGAATAACAGTATACACATACAGTTTAGGCTTATATTTTGAAGTACAAATAGAAAGAAGGTAATTATGTATTGAGATTGAAATTAAAATATTATGATAAATATTTTATTATGTATTTATTTAGTCTTTCTTTATTTAGTTTTAATGTACAGTAGAACCCCGATTATCCAAACATCGATTATCCGAATATCCGATTATCTGGACTCATTCGTCTCGGCTCTAATTATCAATTTCTAAGTGTCAAAGATAAATAACAAGTTATTTCCAACCAAAATTTTAAATTACATAGGTATTATGTAATTCATTATCTATCGTTATAGTTCATTTTTAACCGACTTCCAAAAAGTAGGAGGTTCTCAATTCGGCGCGTATGTTTTTTTTTGTATGTATGTATGTACATATGTACACCGATTACTCCGAGATTTCTGAACCGATTTGCGTGATTTTTTTTTAATCGACAGAAGTTCGCAAAATGGTCCCATAAAAATTTTTTTCTTCAACTCCTCAATCCTGATACTGCCCACCTAAACTATGAGGATTGGGGCAATGTTCATTATGAATTCGTATTATGGGTATCAAGCATAGACTGTATCATTAAATTCCAGGTCCTAGCTCTTCAGTTCTGATGCTGCAAGGTACTGCCCACCTAAACTATAGAAATTGGGGCAATGTTCATTATGAATTCGTATTAAGGGTATCAAGCATAGACTGTATCATTAAACTCGAGGTCCAGCTCTTCAGCTCTGATGCTGCAAGGTACTGCCTATCTAAACTATGGGAATAGGCACAAAGTAAATCCTAGTGCTGCAGGATACTGTAATCCTAAGCCTAAGGATTTAGGAACTGTCGATTATGAATGGATGTAAAGCACTAAAAAGCATAAAATAAAAATTCTTTTCAAAAAACCGACTTCAAATGCTACTACAAAGTATAAAAATAATTTTTGTTTGTACACGTATGTTGAAGTCGGGCGGGCATAAGAAGAAACGATGAAACCGACGCGCAATGTTTTGAAAAGAATTTTTATTTATGTACTATCGTATTATCTAAGTAAAATCCTATTATATAATAAAAAAATATTAAAATTTAAATAGGTATTGTTTGATTTGCTTTCAAATCGGTTATCCGGATTTTCGATTATACGGAATACCCCTGGTTTTATTTGATCCGGATAATCGGGGTTCTACTGTATTTGAATCACTAAAAACAGGCAATTCTTATAATCTATGAACTTTGTAACAATAATGTTGTGTCTAATGAATGAATGAAATACTTTGCAGTGGCAGTATTTCATTCATTCATTAGACACAAAAGTTTTTGAAAATAATTTTTAATTTATTAATATCTTCCTTTAGACCTAGAGGCACTTACTCTGATTCTGTGTGCACAGCACCCATCTCTAAAGAGAAATCTAAAATGAAATTTTTCCTAGAATGTTCTTCTGCAAACTTTAATTAATGTCTTTATGACGAGATTTGTTGAAACTTTGTAAGTAACTGACTGGTTGTTGGCTAGAATACTTTATGCTTCGATAACACATTCAAAAGCTTTATCATTTATATTAATTACCTATTATACTCAGGGTCTTCGTATTAAAAAAAGCCTAATGCAGTACCCTATATACCCTACTGTACCTGTAGAACAGCGGGGGGAAAGCTCTCTATAATATTAGTGCGGTGTTGGGGTCGGTTGCAGGAAGCTGATCGTGTGCCACTACAAGAAGGGCACGGAGATCTGCAACTACAGCTACAGCAACACGATCCTGGCGGTGAAGCTGAACCGGTCGCGGCTCGTGGTGTGCCTGGAGGAGTCGCTGCACGTGCACAACATCCGCGACATGAAGATCCTGCACAGCATCCGCGACACGCCGCCCAACCCGCGCGGCCTGTGCGCGCTCTCGCCCAGCGCCGAGCCGTGCCACGTGGCCTACCCGGGCAGCAGCGCCGTGGGCGAGGTGCAGATCTTCGACTGCGTGCACCTGCACGCCAAGTGCGTCATCTCGGCGCACGACAGCCCGCTGGCCGCGCTGGCGTGGTCGGCGTGCGGCCGCCGGCTGGCCACGGCGTCCGAGCGCGGCACCGTCATCCGCGTGTTCCTCGTGCCCGAGCGCACGCGCCTCTACGAGTTCCGGCGCGGCGTCAAGCGCTGCGTGGCCATCGCGTGCCTCGCGTTCAGCGCGTGCGGCGCCTACCTCGCCGCCACCTCCAACACGGAGACGGTGCACGTGTTCCGGCTGCAGGAGGGCGGCGCGGGCGCGGGCGGCGCGGCCTCGCCGGAGGGCACGGCGGCCGACGCCGCGGCGCCCGCGGACGGCTGGATGGAGTGGCTGTCGTCGGCCGTGTCGGCGGGCGCGGGCTACCTGCCGGCGCAGGTGGCCGACGTGCTGGCGCAGGGCCGCGCCTTCGCCGCCGCGCGCCTGCCGAGACCCGCCAAGCGCGCCGTCGCCGCCATCACCAAGTGAGGACTACTCGTCTTATTATTTATTTATTTTAATCAGTGTGTTACATTGTCCAATAACTGTAATACATACACATTAAAAGTGACTCCAATAATTAAGCTAAATACAACAGCGGCTCGCTCGAGCAATTTTGTCTATCGGAGGCTGCCACTCGGCTCGGTCCCCTTTCGAAAATTATGTGTTCTAATTGTCCCATGCAGAACCACAGCGCATACGAAAACTTACGCAAAAAACATTGCAGTATGTGCCAGGGAAGACATCACTCTCTTTTATAACAAACGAAACCGTAGGTAGTTTGAAAAAGCGTCAAAAAAGCTGCTTACTGCCAAATAAACAAGTTGGTGTCATCCGAAAGCAGCATACTTATGTTATTATAAGCGACGATGAACTCATGCATAACTTCCAATTGTAAAGATGTAAAAGCTGATAATTGTGCATAGAACCTGAACGCTTTATTTAAATTGAAATATAAGTTAGCGCCAATTCGTGGATCATTGCTCAAGATACCGACAAGGAAGAGAGCAGTGGTGCACGTGTGGCGTGGTGAGTGTGAGTGGTGAGTGGTGTGTGTGTGTGTGTGTGTGTGCAGCGTGGCGCGCAGCCCGCGGCTGGTGGTGGCGACGGACGCGGGCGCCGTGCACGTGTTCGCGGAGTGTGAGTGATGGTGTGTGTGTGTGTGTGTGTGCAGCGTGGCGCGCAGCCCGCGGCTGGTGGTGGCGACGGACGCGGGCGCCGTGCACGTGTTCGCGGAGTGTGAGTGATGGTGTGTGTGTGTGTGCAGCGTGGCGCGCAGCCCGCGGCTGGTGGTGGCGACGGACGCGGGCGCCGTGCACGTGTTCGCGGAGTGTGAGTGATGGTGTGTGTGTGTGTGTGTGTGCAGCGTGGCGCGCAGCCCGCGGCTGGTGGTGGCGACGGACGCGGGCGCCGTGCACGTGTTCGCGGAGTGTGAGTGATGGTGTGTGTGTGTGTGCAGCGTGGCGCGCAGCCCGCGGCTGGTGGTGGCGACGGACGCGGGCGCCGTGCACGTGTTCGCGGAGTGTGAGTGATGGTGTGTGTGTGTGTGTGCAGCGTGGCGCGCAGCCCGCGGCTGGTGGTGGCGACGGTCGCGGGCGCCGTGCAGGTTTTCGCGGTGTGTGAGTGTTGGTGTGTGTGTGTGTGTGTGCAGCGTGGCGCGCAGCCCGCGGCTGGTGGTGGCGACGGACGCGGGCGCCGTGCACGTGTTCGCGGAGTGTGTGTGTTGGTGTGTGTGTGTGTGTGCAGCGTGGCGCGCAGCCCGCGGCTGGTGGTGGCGACGGACGCGGGCGCCGTGCACGTGTTCGCGGAGTGTGAGTGATGGTGTGTGTGTGTGTGTGTGCAGCGTGGCGCGCAGCCCGCGGCTGGTGGTGGCGACGGACGCGGGCGCCGTGCACGTGTTCGCGGAGTGTGAGTGATGGTGTGTGTGTGTGTGCAGCGTGGCGCGCAGCCCGCGGCTGGTGGTGGCGACGGACGCGGGCGCCGTGCACGTGTTCGCGGAGTGTGAGTGATGGTGTGTGTGTGTGTGTGCAGCGTGGCGCGCAGCCCGCGGCTGGTGGTGGCGACGGACGCGGGCGCCGTGCACGTGTTCGCGGAGTGTGAGTGATGGTGTGTGTGTGTGTGTGTGCAGCGTGGCGCGCAGCCCGCGGCTGGTGGTGGCGACGGACGCGGGCGCCGTGCACGTGTTCGCGGAGTGTGAGTGATGGTGTGTGTGTGTGTGCAGCGTGGCGCGCAGCCCGCGGCTGGTGGTGGCGACGGACGCGGGCGCCGTGCACGTGTTCGCGGAGTGTGAGTGATGGTGTGTGTGTGTGTGTGTGCAGCGTGGCGCGCAGCCCGCGGCTGGTGGTGGCGACGGACGCGGGCGCCGTGCACGTGTTCGCGGAGTGTGAGTGATGGTGTGTGTGTGTGTGTGTGCAGCGTGGCGCGCAGCCCGCGGCTGGTGGTGGCGACGGACGCGGGCGCCGTGCACGTGTTCGCGGAGTGTGAGTGATGGTGTGTGTGTGTGTGTGCAGCGTGGCGCGCAGCCCGCGGCTGGTGGTGGCGACGGACGCGGGCGCCGTGCACGTGTTCGCGGAGTGTGAGTGATGGTGTGTGTGTGTGTGTGTGCAGCGTGGCGCGCAGCCCGCGGCTGGTGGTGGCGACGGACGCGGGCGCCGTGCACGTGTTCGCGGAGTGTGAGTGATGGTGTGTGTGTGTGTGTGCAGCGTGGCGCGCAGCCCGCGGCTGGTGGTGGCGACGGACGCGGGCGCCGTGCACGTGTTCGCGGAGTGTGAGTGATGGTGTGTGTGTGTGTGTGCAGCGTGGCGCGCAGCCCGCGGCTGGTGGTGGCGACGGACGCGGGCGCCGTGCACGTGTTCGCGGAGTGTGAGTGATGGTGTGTGTGTGTGTGTGCAGCGTGGCGCGCAGCCCGCGGCTGGTGGGGGCGACGGTCGCGGGCGCCGTGCACGTGTTCGCGGAGTGTGAGTGATGGTGTGTGTGTGTGTGTGTGCAGCGTGGCGCGCAGCCCGCGGCTGGTGGTGGCGACGGACGCGGGCGCCGTGCACGTGTTCGCGGAGTGTGAGTGATGGTGTGTGTGTGTGTGTGCAGCGTGGCGCGCAGCCCGCGGCTGGTGGTGGCGACGGACGCGGGCGCCGTGCACGTGGTCGCGGAGTGTGAGTGATGGTGTGTGTGTGTGTGTGTGCAGCGTGGCGCGCAGCCCGCGGCTGGTGGTGGCGACGGACGCGGGCGCCGTGCACGTGTTCGCGGAGTGTGAGAGATGGTGTGTGTGTGTGTGTGCAGCGTGGCGCGCAGCCCGCGGCTGGTGGTGGCGACGGACGCGGGCGCCGTGCACGTGTTCGCGGAGTGTGAGTGATGGTGTGTGTGTGTGTGTGCAGCGTGGCGCGCAGCCCGCGGCTGGTGGTGGCGACGGACGCGGGCGCCGTGCACGTGTTCGCGGAGTGTGAGTGATGGTGTGTGTGTGTGTGTGCAGCGTGGCGCGCAGCCCGCGGCTGGTGGTGGCGACGGACGCGGGCGCCGTGCACGTGTTCGCGGAGTGTGAGTGATGGTGTGTGTGTGTGTGTGCAGCGTGGCGCGCAGCCCGCGGCTGGTGGTGGCGACGGACGCGGGCGCCGTGCACGTGTTCGCGGAGTGTGAGTGATGGTGTGTGTGTGTGTGTGCAGCGTGGCGCGCAGCCCGCGGCTGGTGGTGGCGACGGACGCGGGCGCCGTGCACGTGTTCGCGGAGTGTGAGTGATGGTGTGTGTGTGTGTGTGCAGCGTGGCGCGCAGCCCGCGGCTGGTGGTGGCGACGGACGCGGGCGCCGTGCACGTGTTCGCGGAGTGTGAGTGATGGTGTGTGTGTGTGTGTGCAGCGTGGCGCGCAGCCCGCGGCTGGTGGTGGCGACGGACGCGGGCGCCGTGCACGTGTTCGCGGAGTGTGAGTGATGGTGTGTGTGTGTGTGTGCAGCGTGGCGCGCAGCCCGCGGCTGGTGGTGGCGACGGACGCGGGCGCCGTGCACGTGTTCGCGGAGTGTGAGTGATGGTGTGTGTGTGTGTGTGCAGCGTGGCGCGCAGCCCGCGGCTGGTGGTGGCGACGGACGCGGGCGCCGTGCACGTGTTCGCGGAGTGTGAGTGATGGTGTGTGTGTGTGTGTGCAGCGTGGCGCGCAGCCCGCGGCTGGTGGTGGCGACGGACGCGGGCGCCGTGCACGTGTTCGCGGAGTGTGAGTGATGGTGTGTGTGTGTGTGTGCAGCGTGGCGCGCAGCCCGCGGCTGGTGGTGGCGACGGACGCGGGCGCCGTGCACGTGTTCGCGGAGTGTGAGTGATGGTGTGTGTGTGTGTGTGCAGCGTGGCGCGCAGCCCGCGGCTGGTGGTGGCGACGGACGCGGGCGCCGTGCACGTGTTCGCGGAGTGTGAGTGATGGTGTGTGTGTGTGTGTGCAGCGTGGCGCGCAGCCCGCGGCTGGTGGTGGCGACGGACGCGGGCGCCGTGCACGTGTTCGCGGAGTGTGAGTGATGGTGTGTGTGTGTGTGTGCAGCGTGGCGCGCAGCCCGCGGCTGGTGGTGGCGACGGACGCGGGCGCCGTGCACGTGTTCGCGGAGTGTGAGTGATGGTGTGTGTGTGTGTGTGCAGCGTGGCGCGCAGCCCGCGGCTGGTGGTGGCGACGGACGCGGGCGCCGTGCACGTGTTCGCGGAGTGTGAGTGATGGTGTGTGTGTGTGTGTGCAGCGTGGCGCGCAGCCCGCGGCTGGTGGTGGCGACGGACGCGGGCGCCGTGCACGTGTTCGCGGAGTGTGAGTGATGGTGTGTGTGTGTGTGTGCAGCGTGGCGCGCAGCCCGCGGCTGGTGGTGGCGACGGACGCGGGCGCCGTGCACGTGTTCGCGGAGTGTGAGTGATGGTGTGTGTGTGTGTGTGCAGCGTGGCGCGCAGCCCGCGGCTGGTGGTGGCGACGGACGCGGGCGCCGTGCACGTGTTCGCGGAGTGTGAGTGATGGTGTGTGTGTGTGTGTGCAGCGTGGCGCGCAGCCCGCGGCTGGTGGTGGCGACGGACGCGGGCGCCGTGCACGTGTTCGCGGAGTGTGAGTGATGGTGTGTGTGTGTGTGTGCAGCGTGGCGCGCAGCCCGCGGCTGGTGGTGGCGACGGACGCGGGCGCCGTGCACGTGTTCGCGGAGTGTGAGTGATGGTGTGTGTGTGTGTGTGCAGCGTGGCGCGCAGCCCGCGGCTGGTGGTGGCGACGGACGCGGGCGCCGTGCACGTGTTCGCGGAGTGTGAGTGATGGTGTGTGTGTGTGTGTGCAGCGTGGCGCGCAGCCCGCGGCTGGTGGTGGCGACGGACGCGGGCGCCGTGCACGTGTTCGCGGAGTGTGAGTGATGGTGTGTGTGTGTGTGTGCAGCGTGGCGCGCAGCCCGCGGCTGGTGGTGGCGACGGACGCGGGCGCCGTGCACGTGTTCGCGGAGTGTGAGTGATGGTGTGTGTGTGTGTGTGCAGCGTGGCGCGCAGCCCGCGGCTGGTGGTGGCGACGGACGCGGGCGCCGTGCACGTGTTCGCGGAGTGTGAGTGATGGTGTGTGTGTGTGTGTGCAGCGTGGCGCGCAGCCCGCGGCTGGTGGTGGCGACGGACGCGGGCGCCGTGCACGTGTTCGCGGAGTGTGAGTGATGGTGTGTGTGTGTGTGTGCAGCGTGGCGCGCAGCCCGCGGCTGGTGGTGGCGACGGACGCGGGCGCCGTGCACGTGTTCGCGGAGTGTGAGTGATGGTGTGTGTGTGTGTGTGCAGCGTGGCGCGCAGCCCGCGGCTGGTGGTGGCGACGGACGCGGGCGCCGTGCACGTGTTCGCGGAGTGTGAGTGATGGTGTGTGTGTGTGTGTGCAGCGTGGCGCGCAGCCCGCGGCTGGTGGTGGCGACGGACGCGGGCGCCGTGCACGTGTTCGCGGAGTGTGAGTGATGGTGTGTGTGTGTGTGTGCAGCGTGGCGCGCAGCCCGCGGCTGGTGGTGGCGACGGACGCGGGCGCCGTGCACGTGTTCGCGGAGTGTGAGTGATGGTGTGTGTGTGTGTGTGCAGCGTGGCGCGCAGCCCGCGGCTGGTGGTGGCGACGGACGCGGGCGCCGTGCACGTGTTCGCGGAGTGTGAGTGATGGTGTGTGTGTGTGTGTGCAGCGTGGCGCGCAGCCCGCGGCTGGTGGTGGCGACGGACGCGGGCGCCGTGCACGTGTTCGCGGAGTGTGAGTGATGGTGTGTGTGTGTGTGTGCAGCGTGGCGCGCAGCCCGCGGCTGGTGGTGGCGACGGACGCGGGCGCCGTGCACGTGTTCGCGGAGTGTGAGTGATGGTGTGTGTGTGTGTGTGCAGCGTGGCGCGCAGCCCGCGGCTGGTGGTGGCGACGGACGCGGGCGCCGTGCACGTGTTCGCGGAGTGTGAGTGATGGTGTGTGTGTGTGTGTGCAGCGTGGCGCGCAGCCCGCGGCTGGTGGTGGCGACGGACGCGGGCGCCGTGCACGTGTTCGCGGAGTGTGAGTGATGGTGTGTGTGTGTGTGTGCAGCGTGGCGCGCAGCCCGCGGCTGGTGGTGGCGACGGACGCGGGCGCCGTGCACGTGTTCGCGGAGTGTGAGTGATGGTGTGTGTGTGTGTGTGCAGCGTGGCGCGCAGCCCGCGGCTGGTGGTGGCGACGGACGCGGGCGCCGTGCACGTGTTCGCGGAGTGTGAGTGATGGTGTGTGTGTGTGTGTGCAGCGTGGCGCGCAGCCCGCGGCTGGTGGTGGCGACGGACGCGGGCGCCGTGCACGTGTTCGCGGAGTGTGAGTGATGGTGTGTGTGTGTGTGTGCAGCGTGGCGCGCAGCCCGCGGCTGGTGGTGGCGACGGACGCGGGCGCCGTGCACGTGTTCGCGGAGTGTGAGTGATGGTGTGTGTGTGTGTGTGCAGCGTGGCGCGCAGCCCGCGGCTGGTGGTGGCGACGGACGCGGGCGCCGTGCACGTGTTCGCGGAGTGTGAGTGATGGTGTGTGTGTGTGTGTGCAGCGTGGCGCGCAGCCCGCGGCTGGTGGTGGCGACGGACGCGGGCGCCGTGCACGTGTTCGCGGAGTGTGAGTGATGGTGTGTGTGTGTGTGCAGCGTGGCGCGCAGCCCGCGGCTGGTGGTGGCGACGGACGCGGGCGCCGTGCACGTGTTCGCGGAGTGTGAGTGATGGTGTGTGTGTGTGTGTGCAGCGTGGCGCGCAGCCCGCGGCTGGTGGTGGCGACGGACGCGGGCGCCGTGCACGTGTTCGCGGAGTGTGAGTGATGGTGTGTGTGTGTGTGTGCAGCGTGGCGCGACAGCCCGCGGCTGGTGGTGGCGACGGACGCGGGCGCCGTGCACGTGTTCGCGGAGTGTGAGTGATGGTGTGTGTGTGTGTGTGCAGCGTGGCGCGCAGCCCGCGGCTGGTGGTGGCGACGGACGCGGGCGCCGTGCACGTGTTCGCGGAGTGTGAGTGATGGTGTGTGTGTGTGTGTGCAGCGTGGCGCGCAGCCCGCGGCTGGTGGTGGCGACGGACGCGGGCGCCGTGCACGTGTTCGCGGAGTGTGAGTGATGGTGTGTGTGTGTGTGTGCAGCGTGGCGCGCAGCCCGCGGCTGGTGGTGGCGACGGACGCGGGCGCCGTGCACGTGTTCGCGGAGTGTGAGTGATGGTGTGTGTGTGTGTGTGCAGCGTGGCGCGCAGCCCGCGGCTGGTGGTGGCGACGGACGCGGGCGCCGTGCACGTGTTCGCGGAGTGTGAGTGATGGTGTGTGTGTGTGTGTGCAGCGTGGCGCGCAGCCCGCGGCTGGTGGTGGCGACGGACGCGGGCGCCGTGCACGTGTTCGCGGAGTGTGAGTGATGGTGTGTGTGTGTGTGTGCAGCGTGGCGCGCAGCCCGCGGCTGGTGGTGGCGACGGACGCGGGCGCCGTGCACGTGTTCGCGGAGTGTGAGTGATGGTGTGTGTGTGTGTGTGCAGCGTGGCGCGCAGCCCGCGGCTGGTGGTGGCGACGGACGCGGGCGCCGTGCACGTGTTCGCGGAGTGTGAGTGATGGTGTGTGTGTGTGTGTGCAGCGTGGCGCGCAGCCCGCGGCTGGTGGTGGCGACGGACGCGGGCGCCGTGCACGTGTTCGCGGAGTGTGAGTGATGGTGTGTGTGTGTGTGTGCAGCGTGGCGCGCAGCCCGCGGCTGGTGGTGGCGACGGACGCGGGCGCCGTGCACGTGTTCGCGGAGTGTGAGTGATGGTGTGTGTGTGTGTGTGCAGCGTGGCGCGCAGCCCGCGGCTGGTGGTGGCGACGGACGCGGGCGCCGTGCACGTGTTCGCGGAGTGTGAGTGATGGTGTGTGTGTGTGTGTGCAGCGTGGCGCGCAGCCCGCGGCTGGTGGTGGCGACGGACGCGGGCGCCGTGCACGTGTTCGCGCTGGACGCGGCCGAGGGCGGCGACTGCGCGCTGCTGCGCACGCACCGCCTGCTGGACGCGCCGCACGCGCACGCGCCCGCGCGCTCGCCCGACGGTGAGTGCACCCCACACCCCACACCCCCAGTAGACGGAATCACCCCAAACCGAATATTCCATTAGAAAATCAATTAACATGAAAATTGGGAATTTATTTTCATACTCTTGTCTCTCGGTTGTCACTATATCTAGACCTCATTGAATACTATATTTTTTGTGCTTCATTAATATAATTATGTTTCCTTTTTATTAAATCTTCAAAACAAGGAAATGAGGGGCCGTCAAAGTTGTTTAGAATATTTTGTAAAAAATTTGGGATTTCTGTATATTATATAACTTATATTTTATTCATAGAACAAATACTGAAAATACCGATTAATTATGTAGCGTTGTGAACTGTGATCGAAACAACGGAATAATATTTTTAGTCGGTCATAATGTACGGAATCCTCAGAGCGAACGCTCAGCTGATTTTATTTTTATAAGATTTTTCTTGATAGTCCATGAAATTATTCTTTTTCTTTATGGTATTAATAAAAATAAATCATGTTTCCCACTCACGAACTAGAATAATCATTACAACACACGTCTCGCTTTCCGTATTGTAATAGCCCATCCGCACTACTCGCGCAGTACTGGGGAGTACCCTTTACATCGATGACCCCGACGAAGTCGATCGCAGCGAGGTCGCACGGAGCGATTCGTCCCGTACCGAAGTACCTGTCTACACTCTCGCCTCGTCCAACCCTGATCGACTCCGCGAGCAGGGTGGATGGGCTATAAAGATATATGATAATATAATGAAGTATCGGAGGAAAGCGCGACGTGGTCGTCGAGCGCGGCGTCGCTAGCAGTGCAGTGCCAGCAGCGGGCCGGCGCGAGGCGCGGGCTCGTGCCCTCCGCCGACCGCCTCGCCCCACATACCCCCCCGCCCCCCGCCTCCCACCACCCCCTCACCCCCCGCACCCTGCGCACACTCGCCCACAGACCTAGCGCCTCTGTGCCTTTCCCAACTCTCTACTATATTTATGTTCATCAGCTATCATTATCACCTACAACTTTAATACTTATTTATATGAGTATAATATTTATGCGTTTCTAAATTCTTCACGCCCTTCTATACTCTGATATACGATATGAGGAAATCGAAAGTATATGTGTATTTTTTATTTATTTATTGTATTGTAATAATGTTTTCAGTATATAATAATATGTTAGGTCGAGTACTGTATCAGTATATTGTATATATGTAATGTATCGTACGCCCCCTCGGCCGCCGCTCGCCGACCTCGCCCGCGCCGCGCTCGGCTCGCGCTCGTTCGCGCGGGCGGGGCGAGCGTGGCGCGGGCGCGGCGGCTCGCGCGGGCTCGCGGCGGCTCGCTCACCGGTTGTTCCCCGCAGCCGCGCCGGGTTGCAGCTACGCGGGCGCGCTGCGCGGCCGCCACCCGGACACCATGACAGGTAGCCACCCTCCGCCCCGCACCGACACCCCCGCACTCCGTGCGCACACCGTTTATATTTTATTCGCTTTGTTCCACCGACGCTCCCCCGGCTCCCCGGCCCCCGCCCCGCGCCCCCCTCGTCCACTGCCGCCCGACACGCTCGTCGGTCTGGCGCCGACGAGCGCCGAGGGCTCACGCTTGGCTGTTCTCTGACGCGCGACGCGGAGTGAGTGAGTACACGTCGCTCGGAGGAGGATCGGTCGCGCGACGCCGCAGTCCCCGCCCGTACTAACTCGTGCTCGTTTCCGCGGCGCCAGACGCGCCCGACGCGCGCGACTGAGCGGCGCGGCGCCGCGCCCGAGCCGCGCCGCGCCGCGCCGAGCGCCGCCGCCGCGCCGCCGCGCGCAGGTGAGTGCCAGCGACCGATCCTCTGTGCAACTGTGACGTCGTTCTCATCTCGATGTTCGCGAACACGCATCGTACATTATGTCTTCGCCGGAGTCTGCTTTCAGATTTTACTATATTAACCGTTCACATTCATAAAACGCTTTTTACCCTCCTCGAGTACTCGACGTTAATTCATAGATTGCAGGCGATTCCGTAGCTTTGTTGGGACGATTTGAAAAACTTCACCACTGATAATTAATTAACTATAGATTTGCAAATGTCCGTGAGTCTCATCGATCATAATAGACATCGTTATTTTTGTTTTGAGTGCATGTCCAATGTTCAATGTAACAATCATTAAACTTTTAACCTACACGCACAGGTGAGTTGCGGTGACGGAATATATTTACAGTGAACTACGACTCCTTTTCAATAATCATGAAAACTACGTGTGATCGAGAAGGTTCCTAATTTTTGTTTGTTTTTTTTTGCTGTAAATTTTCGCCTGTCATTGACCTACCATACGAGCAAGACTATCAACCGCTAAACGTCGGCCAGGAGTTGTGACAAGCAGCAATAAAAAAATTACTCAAAAGACGTTATTTCGTTACATTAAAGTGCAATTTGAAATTGACAAACCTGAACAAAGAGCAGTGCCGTGAGTTCTCGAAGTCTCTCTAGCCTCGCGCCACTCGCGCCTCGGGCCCAGGGTGAGGCTGAGGGGTGGGGGGCGCGGGGTTGACTTTTGCTGGTGTGGTATGTCAATGACTTCAATGTATTCATATGCAGAACATGTGGGTAATTATCAATTCATATTCCCAATAATGGTTAGAATGGTTGTTAGGTAATTTCAATATATCAAAATGGAAGGCAAAACATACAAATACGAGGGGCGTTCAATAAAAGGTGAGAGAGTTGCTTCCACTTTGTCAGAGGTAACTATGTTTTCAAGATCTTATCACCCTCACTTTGCGACAGTAGAAGAAATATTCGAGAATTCTTATTTCTTGTCGTGTTGAATAATGATGAATATAATCTATTCTATAAAAAATATTCTAATAGAAAAGCTTTTATTCAAATAAGCTTCCACAAGTGCTTTCGAACCGTCAGTTGAATTTACCACTGGTTCGGAATGCCGTTCCTACCGAGAAGAAACTCGGCGGTTGCTCTTTTTTAAATTAAAAAAAAAAATCAACAATGTTATGAATCAAATTGTCGTCTCGCGCATTGCTGGAACGAATCAAATCTTTGGCGACCTGGCGACTCGGTTAGCGGCTTTGCCGACAAGGGGTTCCAGAGAAACTTGCCAAGTTGAGAAACCAAAACCTTTGTGCAAAATAGCTTGAAAATAGGTTTTTAATAAAAATTAGTACTTATTATAAAAAATATAAAAATAAGTACTTAAAAAAATATTTGAAGAATTTTTAAATGTTCGAAAATACATTATTTTAGACCTTCAGAACTATATTTTAACTACACGAGCTGATAGCTCAAATTGGTACAAAAACATTGATTTAAAGGTCCCTTTTTGGCCGCGTATTTGTATTCGCTTTATGAATTTGAAACCTTTAACGAAATAAGAGCCTCCTCCTAATTTTGAAGTATGTTAAATACTTCAAAATTAGGAGGAGGCTCTTATTTCGTCGAAATCTTTTTTTTATGTAGGTTCCCCGATCACTCAAAGACGCCTGGACCGATTTGGAAAATTCTTTGGAAGGGTACAGTTCCTAGGTGGTCCCACGGTCATCAGGTCAGGATCTGATGATGGGATCCTAGAAATCCTGAAACCTCAACTGAGTATTTACTTTTCCATGTGCTCGTGGAAAAGTAAATACTCAGTAAGTACTCGTGCTTTCCATTGCGCTCGACTCGACTCTTCGCTCGGCTGCTAACGTGCGTAGGTCCCGACAGAGCGAGGTGACAGTCGGCAGCGGAGCGGAGTGGAGCGGAGCGGAGTGGAGCGGAGCGGAGTGGAGCGGAGCGGAGAGTGAGAGTGAGCGTGTGTTGTCAGAGTCGGAGCGCGCGGGCGAGCTGGGCGCGGCGCTGGCGGGCTCGCCGCCGCGCGGCGCCTTCGACCTGCGCGACCTGCACCGCCACTTCCCGCCCCTGCGGCAACCCGCCGCCGCCGCCGCCGCACCCCCCGCACCCGCACCCGCCGCCGACGCGGCGCAGTAGCGCGGCCGAGAGCGAAGCGAAGCGAAGCCGACTCTACATCTAGTGAATCTACCGAGTGTTACTTGTCCGCGTCGTCGAACGCACGCCAGGGATGGTTGATTTCGGAAGTACTTCAATGACGTGAAAATTCCTCAGTATTGGGCCGCTGCGCATATCGAATTTCAAATTTTTCCACCTCATTGAATTTTTTTTTTCGAAATGACCAGCACGTGAGGCTGGTGTTACGGCGTTTTCAGTTTGCGTGCCGGCTCGTTACGTTCGCAGCACGAGAGAGCCGCGAGCTCCGAACGCGATCGACGGCTCTCAACGTGATGCTATCCTTTTCACATCTTTCCCTGGTCGGGACAATTTTGCGTAGTTTAGATGTTGTTTCCAACATAACTAGAACCTACCACTGGCAGCTAGACCGGTCGAGGCTCGCCGGTGGCGCAGAGCCGCGACCGGGACCGGAGGCATCACGCCGTGTACGATTGAAGATGTGAACGGATACTTAAGCGCAGCATCCTCGGTTAGATAACGACCTGAACTTGGCTGCTCCAAGGTGTCGGCCTTCGCTGTAATTCGAGCTGGAGAGGTGTCGGATCGTCGCGACGGCGGCGCAGCGCGACCAGGAAATTAAAAACAACCCTATTAGGGAAACCCAACGAATCAATTTCCTCTACTGGCAGGATTAGATTTACGTCATAGTGTCCTACGGACCGGACCATCTTCGGTGTTGCAACGGAAGAAGCGCAAGTGACGCGCATTTTTATTTTTCTGGTCGCACTGTCCGCGTCGCGACCTCCCTGTACATACTGCTGTAACTATATGCGACCCTGTAATATACTGATAACTGTGACGTAATGTATTATGCGCCGGAACACTCGCAGCACGCCACCCGCCACGCGGGTTGTTTCGAATCACCTTAGTGTTTTCTAGGATCGAAAAGAGATGTTACAAACAGAGTCGTTAATATCCTACTACACTACAATTTAATATGAAATAACACGGCGTGGCGTGGCGTGGGGTGGCGTGGCGCGGGGTGAGGTGGCGTGGTGCGAGTTCGTTTCCGGCTTTAGTTAGATTTAACGGTGTGATAGTGATCGATGAATGGCTGGCGGCGCGTCGAGCGCGTGCCGCAATAGAAAAATTGACAAAAAAATAATTAAAATTAAATATAAACCTCCGGCGCAGCACGCACACTGCCCGTACGGCTCCACATATCAGTGATCATTCGTTTTCAATGTCATTGTAATCGATACAAAGTCCACGCCGCGTCACGACTCACGAGCCTCCGATACAATCGGCGCGCGTTCAGAATGGGACGCCACCGTGTTAGGCGGCAAACTGCTGTAATAGAGCACGATAGTCGATACACAACATGTTATATTAAGTGTGGATTTTTGCTCGGGTTTAGTATAATTATTTTCTACGTTATTATTTTAATGATGTTATTTTAGGTTATATGAATGATCGTACAAATAAATAAATCTTGTACGCGGTGCGCGCGGGTTGTATCGGGACACACATTCGGAGCAGTTTCGTGGCATCCCATCGGTCGCTACTCCGCACTTTAATAGATATATTGACCGTCATGCATTTTAATTTTTTTTCGCAAACAAAATTTTATGCGACATTTTATTTCATAGAGCGAACTTTTATGCGACTGTAAAAAAAACTTATATTACTGTAAATTAGGTAATGCAGCTGCGTAACGGTTTTTGCTTTCAATTAATGTAAACGAGTGCAGTAGCCGAGCCGGTGGAGATTAGGTATTTGTATTCGGTTTCGAAAATCGAACATTGTCTGCCGCTAAAAAAACAAAATTGTACATATTAAATAAATATTTTATAAAACCTCAAGACTTTTTATCATTTGACATTCCCACAATATTAGTTTCATAATCATCACTAATTCAACCCATTACCGGCCCACTACAAGGCATTGGCAACACCCGTATAGTTTTAGTTTTAAGTTGATGAAAGTTCCTCGATATTATAAAAAAAATTATTCTTAATTATCAAAGTGATTAAATTATTTACCTAAGCTTTCACATACAGTTGCGACTTGCGAGGACGTGTGACCACTGACCGCCGCAGCCTGAAGGCGACGTCACAATGAAGCAACTCGAATGTCGACAGTGGCGCCGATAACTAACACTTCAAAGGAGAGTGAACATCCGCGGAACTATTGAGATATGTCAAAGTTCCCAGTATCTAAGGCCTAGGCCGCACTGCGAAATTTATTCGTGCGATATTTTTCGCAAAATTCTGTGACATATGGGAATTTATGAAGCTGCACGCACTTGCGATTTAAAATTCGCGAGAAAAATATATTAAAATGCGGAATATAAACCGCGCGCTAATATCTACGTGCTAGTATCGTGGAGATCAGTGTGAAATCAAAAAATCAGTGCACGTTCCTAGCTCACTGAATATGAGATCTGAACATGCGGCTGGTGTCTCATCACACGTATCTACACCTCCAACATTTCTAGTGGAGTTTACGCAGAAACCACTTCATTGATCTACACTGAGTCACTGACATAAAGATCAAAACTACATGTGTCACTCGTCAGTTGTACATCAAGAATAGTTCCCTATCGACATATAAGTCAGTCAATATAGTTCCCTATCGACATATATTGAGTCAGTCGATAGTTCCCTATCGACAGATATGAATTAGTCAATGGTTCCCTATCGATAGATATGAGTCAGTCAATAGTTCCCTATCGACAGATATGAGTCAGTCAATAGTTCCCTATCGACAGATATGAGTCAGTCAATAGTTCCCTATCGATAGATATGAGTCAGTCAATAGTTCCCTATCGACAGATATGAGTCAGTCAATAGTTCCCTATCGACATATTATAATCAGTCAATAGTTCCCTATCAATAGATATGAGTTAGTCAATGGTTCCATATCGATAGATATGAGTCAGTCGAATAAAACACTCGTGTACAGAACAACCTGTATTTTTCAATTGTTTATATTATGAATTCCGAGCGCGCCCAGCGGCTCGCGGCTCGCGGCTCGCACTCAACCAGCGTTCTATAATTGTGATTACAACAAAGGAACAATTTTACACTAAACATTCATAAAAATAACATCACTTTTGCTATAATTGTAGATATTGTCGGTAGCTATTTTGTGGAATGAATTGAAAAATTATATTCGGAATTTTCTTTCATCGTTATGATAAAGTAAAATATATAATTAAAGATAAATAATTTCACAAAAACAGGATTTCACAGAATAATTGTAATTTATAATATAAGTTTAAAACACGAACAGAAAAAGAAACAAATTATTTTGACACAGGCAATTTGTATTAGTTTTCGCTCTAAGGCCGATGGCGCTGTGTTGGTACTATACAAGTAGAGTTCGTACAGTCAAAATAAAACGAATTCAACCCTTTCTAGTCGCACAGAAAGTCCCTTTTGACACATTTGTCTCGTTTTAATATCCAATATCTGAAGGAGCATTGATTTGTATCAGATGTATTGTTTGATTCAGTCGTACCCATTCTCTAAACTATAGGTATGTAAGTAAATCAACACATCTCAAAATTAAAGCGCTTTTTCTTTTCCGAAGGGAACATTGTGAAAAAAATTAATAGTAGTAATAGTAATTTTAGTCCTATCAGTTTAGTTTAGAAATTGTGTACTACCTAGGTACGTAGTAATTAGCAGTAGCACAATATATGCTTACAGTATAAAGCAGCTTTAATCAATCATTATTTCAATGAAGCTTGTATCAGTACTGTACGTGAAAGGTCAAAAGGAACTCGCTATGTGAAAACTAAATTTCATGAATTTTTATTTTGTTATACTACCTATAAAAACTTATCTATAATGAAGCCAATTCTGTTTTACACAATCCCTGAACTGAATCCAAACGACAGGTCTAAATCTATTCCTATATCTTTCAATATCGTTCACAACGCTCCCTGCGAAAGGATCAATTTAGTTCAGAGATCGCGTACGACGGAACGCCGCATCGTATACGTATCTACATTTTTTTTTGTTGCGAAAATAGGGTGACATTCGACAAAGGAGCTCGACCAGCGCCCCTCCGCGCCTATCCTTTGCAAGAAAATATTAATGTAGGATTAAAGAAATATTTTCCACAATAGTTGGGACATTACAAACGTGCGAACTGAGCCATAAAACATTACGATCATAGGGTTGTGGGGGCTCTCCCTCGCCCTTTATAACCTGCCCTTCGACCATCGACAAATCCTTTTTTACACAACACCAAAAAAACAGGTTCCAGTTCTATAAGGCCTGTAAGGGCGAGCGAGATGTTCAATAAAAAAAAAGATTTATGACTCAGTTCACACGTAATAAAATGTCCTAACTCTAGGAAACTAAAGAAAAGACAATAATATTTCGCGAGGCGGCGTTCACGCTGAGCTAAGACTGCGTTTCCAACGGGAATGTGTCGAGACGAGCCGGGCACCCGCAGCGGTCCCGCGGTCCGCGCGTCCTGCACGCCGCCGGTGGGCAGGTCCCGCGGTCCGCGCGTCCTGCACGCCGCCGGTGGGCAGGTCCCGCGGTCCGCGCGTCCTGCACGACGCCGGTGGGCAGTTCCCGCGGTCCGCGCGTCCTGCACGACGCCGGTGGGCAGGTCCCGCGGTCCGCGCGTCCTGCACGACGCCGGTGGGCAGGTCCCGCGGTCCGCGCGTCCTGCACGCCGCCGGTGGGCAGCCAGCCTCACGCCGATTTGTTGTAAAAGGATAGGCTTACACTGAGCAGCACTTATTTCGAATGTCTCATTTGTGATCGCACGCGCGCGGCGCGGCCACGTGCCCGGCGCGACGGTCGCGTCGCGCGCCTCTCCTCTCCAGTACAAAAGTGAATCCGCTACAGTTCCGCTATTTACATCGCGTTCCTGAAAGCGGAAACGTCACACTGAGTGAATAATGCAAGGGTTCGTTGTTGAAATAATGGACTGAATTTTGCACCGCAAACATCAAAGTTGAGTCCGTCAGCTCTCATGCCAGATGTTCAAAAAGCACGTGTATAGTAAAGTGACTTTTCACGAGTGAGGGCAGCGCGGCTTAGCGTCTCCCGCTGATGTCACTCACGAAACAATAACAATGCAGACAACAACGAACTTGCGAGTCGACAGCGGGACTCGGGAGGCGGGACTATAGGCACTACAGCGCAACTGGCATTTGGCAGTCGGCGCACGGTTCCGCTGCAGCCCGCTTGTCCACACTCCACAGAGACGTGTCGCGTACGTCGCGTCGCGGGGCCGTCCCTACTGCACGGTACCTGGGCATGGCGCACATCTCGCACGCGTCGAGCGGCGCCGCGTTGTGGAAGGTGCACAGCGGACACGTCCACACGGCGGGCGCGTCGCTGGCGCCGGGCGCGGCGGGCGCGCGCGGCGCCGCGTCGTCGTGCGCGGCGCGCGCCAGCCGCAGCAGCGCGGCGCCGGGCGGCGCGGCGGCCCACGCGTCCGCGGCGGCCGCGTCGTCCCTACTGCACGGTACCTGGGCATGGCGCACATCTCGCACGCGTCGAGCGGCGCCGCGTTGTGGAAGGTGCACAGCGGACACGTCCACACGGCGGGCGCGTCGCTGGCGCCGGGCGCGGCGGGCGCGCGCGGCGCCGCGTCGTCGTGCGCGGCGCGCGCCAGCCGCAGCAGCGCGGCGCCGGGCGGCGCGGCGGCCCACGCGTCCGCGGCGGCCGCGTCGTCCCTACTGCACGGTACCTGGGCATGGCGCACATCTCGCACGCGTCGAGCGGCGCCGCGTTGTGGAAGGTGCACAGCGGACACGTCCACACGGCGGGCGCGTCGCTGGCGCCGGGCGCGGCGGGCGCGCGCGGCGCCGCGTCGTCGTGCGCGGCGCGCGCCAGCCGCAGCAGCGCGGCGCCGGGCGGCGCGGCGGCCCACGCGTCCGCGGCGGCCGCGTCGTCCCTACTGCACGGTACCTGGGCATGGCGCACATCTCGCACGCGTCGAGCGGCGCCGCGTTGTGGAAGGTGCACAGCGGACACGTCCACACGGCGGGCGCGTCGCTGGCGCCGGGCGCGGCGGGCGCGCGCGGCGCCGCGTCGTCGTGCGCGGCGCGCGCCAGCCGCAGCAGCGCGGCGCCGGGCGGCGCGGCGGCCCACGCGTCCGCGGCGGCCGCGTCGTCCCTACTGCACGGTACCTGGGCATGGCGCACATCTCGCACGCGTCGAGCGGCGCCGCGTTGTGGAAGGTGCACAGCGGACACGTCCACACGGCGGGCGCGTCGCTGGCGCCGGGCGCGGCGGGCGCGCGCGGCGCCGCGTCGTCGTGCGCGGCGCGCGCCAGCCGCAGCAGCGCGGCGCCGGGCGGCGCGGCGGCCCACGCGTCCGCGGCGGCCGCGTCGTCCCTACTGCACGGTACCTGGGCATGGCGCACATCTCGCACGCGTCGAGCGGCGCCGCGTTGTGGAAGGTGCACAGCGGACACGTCCACACGGCGTGCGCGTCGCTGGCGCCGGGCGCGGCGGGCGCGCGCGGCGCCGCGTCGTCGTGCGCGGCGCGCGCCAGCCGCAGCAGCGCGGCGCCGGGCGGCGCGGCGGCCCACGCGTCCGCGGCGGCCGCGTCGTCCCTACTGCACGGTACCTGGGCATGGCGCACATCTCGCACGCGTCGAGCGGCGCCGCGTTGTGGAAGGTGCACAGCGGACACGTCCACACGGCGGGCGCGTCGCTGGCGCCGGGCGCGGCGGGCGCGCGCGGCGCCGCGTTTCGTGCGCGGCGCGCGCCAGCCGCAGCAGCGCGGCGCCGGGCGGCGCGGCGGCCCACGCGTCCGCGGCGGCCGCGTCGTCCCTACTGCACGGTACCTGGGCATGGCGCACATCTCGCACGCGTCGAGCGGCGCCGCGTTGTGGAAGGTGCACAGCGGACACGTCCACACGGCGGGCGCGTCGCTGGCGCCGGGCGCGGCGGGCGCGCGCGGCGCCGCGTCGTCGTGCGCGGCGCGCGCCAGCCGCAGCAGCGCGGCGCCGGGCGGCGCGGCGGCCCACGCGTCCGCGGCGGCCGCGTCGTCCCTACTGCACGGTACCTGGGCATGGCGCACATCTCGCACGCGTCGAGCGGCGCCGCGTTGTGGAAGGTGCACAGCGGACACGTCCACACGGCGGGCGCGTCGCTGGCGCCGGGCGCGGCGGGCGCGCGCGGCGCCGCGTCGTCGTGCGCGGCGCGCGCCAGCCGCAGCAGCGCGGCGCCGGGCGGCGCGGCGGCCCACGCGTCCGCGGCGGCCGCGTCGTCCCTACTGCACGGTACCTGGGCATGGCGCACATCTCGCACGCGTCGAGCGGCGCCGCGTTGTGGAAGGTGCACAGCGGACACGTCCACACGGCGGGCGCGTCGCTGGCGCCGGGCGCGGCGGGCGCGCGCGGCGCCGCGTCGTCGTGCGCGGCGCGCGCCAGCCGCAGCAGCGCGGCGCCGGGCGGCGCGGCGGCCCACGCGTCCGCGGCGGCCGCGTCGTCCCTACTGCACGGTACCTGGGCATGGCGCACATCTCGCACGCGTCGAGCGGCGCCGCGTTGTGGAAGGTGCACAGCGGACACGTCCACACGGCGGGCGCGTCGCTGGCGCCGGGCGCGGCGGGCGCGCGCGGCGCCGCGTCGTCGTGCGCGGCGCGCGCCAGCCGCAGCAGCGCGGCGCCGGGCGGCGCGGCGGCCCACGCGTCCGCGGCGGCCGCGTCGTCCCTACTGCACGGTACCTGGGCATGGCGCACATCTCGCACGCGTCGAGCGGCGCCGCGTTGTGGAAGGTGCACAGCGGACACGTCCACACGGCGGGCGCGTCGCTGGCGCCGGGCGCGGCGGGCGCGCGCGGCGCCGCGTCGTCGTGCGCGGCGCGCGCCAGCCGCAGCAGCGCGGCGCCGGGCGGCGCGGCGGCCCACGCGTCCGCGGCGGCCGCGTCGTCCCTACTGCACGGTACCTGGGCATGGCGCACATCTCGCACGCGTCGAGCGGCGCCGCGTTGTGGAAGGTGCACAGCGGACACGTCCACACGGCGGGCGCGTCGCTGGCGCCGGGCGCGGCGGGCGCGCGCGGCGCCGCGTCGTCGTGCGCGGCGCGCGCCAGCCGCAGCAGCGCGGCGCCGGGCGGCGCGGCGGCCCACGCGTCCGCGGCGGCCGCGTCGTCCCTACTGCACGGTACCTGGGCATGGCGCACATCTCGCACGCGTCGAGCGGCGCCGCGTTGTGGAAGGTGCACAGCGGACACGTCCACACGGCGGGCGCGTCGCTGGCGCCGGGCGCGGCGGGCGCGCGCGGCGCCGCGTCGTCGTGCGCGGCGCGCGCCAGCCGCAGCAGCGCGGCGCCGGGCGGCGCGGCGGCCCACGCGTCCGCGGCGGCCGCGTCGTCCCTACTGCACGGTACCTGGGCATGGCGCACATCTCGCACGCGTCGAGCGGCGCCGCGTTGTGGAAGGTGCACAGCGGACACGTCCACACGGCGGGCGCGTCGCTGGCGCCGGGCGCGGCGGGCGCGCGCGGCGCCGCGTCGTCGTGCGCGGCGCGCGCCAGCCGCAGCAGCGCGGCGCCGGGCGGCGCGGCGGCCCACGCGTCCGCGGCGGCCGCGTCGTCCCTACTGCACGGTACCTGGGCATGGCGCACATCTCGCACGCGTCGAGCGGCGCCGCGTTGTGGAAGGTGCACAGCGGACACGTCCACACGGCGGGCGCGTCGCTGGCGCCGGGCGCGGCGGGCGCGCGCGGCGCCGCGTCGTCGTGCGCGGCGCGCGCCAGCCGCAGCAGCGCGGCGCCGGGCGGCGCGGCGGCCCACGCGTCCGCGGCGGCCGCGTCGTCCCTACTGCACGGTACCTGGGCATGGCGCACATCTCGCACGCGTCGAGCGGCGCCGCGTTGTGGAAGGTGCACAGCGGACACGTCCACACGGCGGGCGCGTCGCTGGCGCCGGGCGCGGCGGGCGCGCGCGGCGCCGCGTCGTCGTGCGCGGCGCGCGCCAGCCGCAGCAGCGCGGCGCCGGGCGGCGCGGCGGCCCACGCGTCCGCGGCGGCCGCGTCGTCCCTACTGCACGGTACCTGGGCATGGCGCACATCTCGCACGCGTCGAGCGGCGCCGCGTTGTGGAAGGTGCACAGCGGACACGTCCACACGGCGGGCGCGTCGCTGGCGCCGGGCGCGGCGGGCGCGCGCGGCGCCGCGTCGTCGTGCGCGGCGCGCGCCAGCCGCAGCAGCGCGGCGCCGGGCGGCGCGGCGGCCCACGCGTCCGCGGCGGCCGCGTCGTCCCTACTGCACGGTACCTGGGCATGGCGCACATCTCGCACGCGTCGAGCGGCGCCGCGTTGTGGAAGGTGCACAGCGGACACGTCCACACGGCGGGCGCGTCGCTGGCGCCGGGCGCGGCGGGCGCGCGCGGCGCCGCGTCGTCGTGCGCGGCGCGCGCCAGCCGCAGCAGCGCGGCGCCGGGCGGCGCGGCGGCCCACGCGTCCGCGGCGGCCGCGTCGTCCCTACTGCACGGTACCTGGGCATGGCGCACATCTCGCACGCGTCGAGCGGCGCCGCGTTGTGGAAGGTGCACAGCGGACACGTCCACACGGCGGGCGCGTCGCTGGCGCCGGGCGCGGCGGGCGCGCGCGGCGCCGCGTCGTCGTGCGCGGCGCGCGCCAGCCGCAGCAGCGCGGCGCCGGGCGGCGCGGCGGCCCACGCGTCCGCGGCGGCCGCGTCGTCCCTACTGCACGGTACCTGGGCATGGCGCACATCTCGCACGCGTCGAGCGGCGCCGCGTTGTGGAAGGTGCACAGCGGACACGTCCACACGGCGGGCGCGTCGCTGGCGCCGGGCGCGGCGGGCGCGCGCGGCGCCGCGTTTCGTGCGCGGCGCGCGCCAGCCGCAGCAGCGCGGCGCCGGGCGGCGCGGCGGCCCACGCGTCCGCGGCGGCCGCGTCGTCCCTACTGCACGGTACCTGGGCATGGCGCACATCTCGCACGCGTCGAGCGGCGCCGCGTTGTGGAAGGTGCACAGCGGACACGTCCACACGGCGGGCGCGTCGCTGGCGCCGGGCGCGGCGGGCGCGCGCGGCGCCGCGTCGTCGTGCGCGGCGCGCGCCAGCCGCAGCAGCGCGGCGCCGGGCGGCGCGGCGGCCCACGCGTCCGCGGCGGCCGCGTCGTCCCTACTGCACGGTACCTGGGCATGGCGCACATCTCGCACGCGTCGAGCGGCGCCGCGTTGTGGAAGGTGCACAGCGGACACGTCCACACGGCGGGCGCGTCGCTGGCGCCGGGCGCGGCGGGCGCGCGCGGCGCCGCGTCGTCGTGCGCGGCGCGCGCCAGCCGCAGCAGCGCGGCGCCGGGCGGCGCGGCGGCCCACGCGTCCGCGGCGGCCGCGTCGTCCCTACTGCACGGTACCTGGGCATGGCGCACATCTCGCACGCGTCGAGCGGCGCCGCGTTGTGGAAGGTGCACAGCGGACACGTCCACACGGCGGGCGCGTCGCTGGCGCCGGGCGCGGCGGGCGCGCGCGGCGCCGCGTCGTCGTGCGCGGCGCGCGCCAGCCGCAGCAGCGCGGCGCCGGGCGGCGCGGCGGCCCACGCGTCCGCGGCGGCCGCGTCGTCCCTACTGCACGGTACCTGGGCATGGCGCACATCTCGCACGCGTCGAGCGGCGCCGCGTTGTGGAAGGTGCACAGCGGACACGTCCACACGGCGGGCGCGTCGCTGGCGCCGGGCGCGGCGGGCGCGCGCGGCGCCGCGTCGTCGTGCGCGGCGCGCGCCAGCCGCAGCAGCGCGGCGCCGGGCGGCGCGGCGGCCCACGCGTCCGCGGCGGCCGCGTCGTCCCTACTGCACGGTACCTGGGCATGGCGCACATCTCGCACGCGTCGAGCGGCGCCGCGTTGTGGAAGGTGCACAGCGGACACGTCCACACGGCGGGCGCGTCGCTGGCGCCGGGTGCGCCGGGCGCGGCGGGCGCGCGCGGCGCCGCGTCGTCGTGCGCGGCGCGCGCCAGCCGCAGCAGCGCGGCGCCGGGCGGCGCGGCGGCCCACGCGTCCGCGGCGGCCGCGTCGCGCGCGCGCACCGCCTGCACCAGCGGCTGCAGCTGCTCGAGCGACAGCGGCAGCGCCTCGTTGCTGGCCAGGTACAGCAGCACGTGGAAGTCCGACGCGGCCTCGAGGAACGAGCTCGCCTTGGGGAGGACGGAAAGGATTTTATTTTCTTGTGCGTCGTTCCGGGCGCGCCATCGCGCGGGCGGACGGTTTCCCGATTAGTTCGCTGCGAGAAGGCTGCGAGTCATGACTTGCTGTTTAACCGGGAAATAGTCCGCGCTCGTAGTGAGCTGTGACTCACGCTGCGCGCTGACATACAGACAGGAGTCTGTATATGTCAGCGCGCAGCGTGAGTCTTAAATGTGTCTATTGTGCACAAGTGCGTACGCCAGAGTTGGGCATTAATCAATTAATATTTTAATCATCGTAGTAATTGATTGAAAAATTAATTGCAATTAATTTAATCACAATTGATTTAATTGCAATTAATCTGTTAGTTGCCTATTGCAAATAATTTATTTAAATTAATTTATGTTAATTGCAAGATACAATTAAAATAATTGCAACTAATATTTTTAATTGTTGTAAGAAACAATTAAAACTAACAATTAATAATCATGTTTCTCTGCAGTCTGCACTGCACCAGTAGGTGCACACTGCACACAATATAAATGATCGTTCTTGTTTACTTATTTCGCCGCGAAACTTTCCGTCCGTTTGTGTATTTTTCAGTGCAGACTCGAGTCGTGTCGTGTCGTGTCGTGTCGAGTCGTGTCGTGCCGTGTCGTGTCGAGTCGAGTCGTGTCGAATCGTGTCGTGTCGAGTCGTGTCGAGTCGTGTCGAGTCGTGTCGAGTCGAATCGTGTCATGTCGAGTCGTGTCGTGTCGTGTCGAGTCGTGTCGTGTCGTGTCGAGTCGTGTCGTGTCGAGTCGTGTCGTGTCGAGTCGAGTCGTGTCGAGTCGTTTCGTGTCGAGTCGTGTCGTGTCGAGTCGTGTCGAGTCGAATCGTGTCGTGTCATGTCGAGTCGTGTCGTGTCGTGTCGAGTCGAGTCGAGTCGTGTCGAGTCGTGTCGAGTCGTGTCGAGTCGTGTCGTGTCATGTCGAGTCGTGTCGAGTCGAGTCGTGTCGAGTCGAGTCGAGTCGAGTCGAGTCGTGTTGTTCGGGTCACTGCGTGTAACCGAACACCGCATACTCAGCAATTTACGCCATTGCCTCCTGCTCGCGAGAGCGGTCGGCAAAGACAGTACAATTCGGACCGGCCACGCGGAAAGTACTCCTATCATATCAAAATCATATCATTATTAATCAATACAAGTCCACTATCATCAGTAAAATCAAATCTATCATTTACCAATACACCACAAAGAACTGCACCCCACACGTGTCGAGTCGTGTTCAGTCGAGTTCAGTCGAGTTCAGTCGAGTTCTGTTGTTCTGTTGATTGTTAATTGTTACTGTTTAATTGCAGTAACAATTAACAATTGACAATTGATTAATTGTTAATTGAAAAACTAACAATTAACAATTAATTAGTTGTTAATTGAAATGTCACAGTTAACAATTAATCAATTGTTAATTGATATTTTACAATTAACAATTAATCAATTGTCAATTGTCAATTGTTAATTGCAATTAAATTTTGCCCAACTCTGGCGTACGCATATACATAGCACAACGCAGAAGATATTACAGTGCACAAGAGGCACGCTCACCTCGGTCAGGTGCTGGTGCAGCGCGTGCAGCGACTGCACGTGGCGCTGCAGCGGGCGGTGCGCGGGCGGGAAGCTGCCGGCGGCGCCGAACAGCGGCGCGGCGTCGGGCGCCACGCCGCACGGCACGTCCACCAGCAGGTACGCCACGGGCAGCCGCTTGGCCGACACGCCCACCTCGTTGCCGTACGAGTCCTTCTCCTGCCCCCGGAACAGATACATTCGTTGCTGAGAGAAACGTCCGACGTCGCTTTGACGCATTGCGCATCACACGCTTTGAGCATCCTCAGGAGATGTAGACTCTACAATGCACAACTGCAAAGACTTTGCAGTTGTGCATTGTAGAGTCTACATCTGCTCCGGTGTCGGAGCGAAACGATCGTCGAGTTTATTTTGGTGGTGGATTTGTGTGGTGTTACTTGGTGGTGGTGCTTGGGGTCCGCTTGGTTGCTTATTTTTCCTGCATATTTAACAGCAGGAAGGCTGACAGGGCATAGCACATGCTGCTTGTTGTACCATACAAATTTGACTGTTTTGTGGATCATAGCAAAATAATTTTGACTTTTCATCATAAATCTAGCATTTTCCAAATCACAGCACTTGTATCGGTCGAATCTTACTTTAATCCTTCGCTATTGTACAAAATATTCTTTAGAAATTCGTGTTTTGCCTATAATAAAATATATACTCTAGAAAATTTTCATCTATAATAAATAAATTTTTTAACAAAACATGCGACATGGAACATTGGATCACTGACCAGACGCAGCCAAGAATTGGCACAGCCCTTACATAGACGCAATATAAACATATTATGTTGTATTCAAGAGCTAAAATGGAAAGGTTCGAAATCTAGTAACTTTGGTCAAAACTACCAACTGTATTACCATGGCTCGTCGACAAGGAACGGGGTGGGCATTATACTTGATGAAAATCTAAAACAAAGAGGCTGCAATGCTCATGGGAACTTCGGATATGACATTCTCAACGATCAGAGAAAATACATTTTGGAACTAGTATCAAACTTTGATATGTCTATAGTCAATACCTTTTTCCAGAAAAAGGATGAACACCTAATCACCTACAAAAGCGGAAGGGACTCCTCACAGATTGACTTTTTCCTTTGTGATACGGCTATGCGTAGACTCTTTCGAGATTGCAAAGTTATCCCGGGGGAACCTCTGACCACTCAACATCGTATTCTTGTAGCCTGTCTAACATTACCAAATTGGAACAAAAACCGCAGAATAAAATCACTCCCTAGAATCAAATGATATAATTTGAATAAAGCTGAAGGGCTCATGACCATGAAGCAAGTAGAAGAGCATCTCGCAGACTCTATAGACGACTGTGACACAAAAGACGCCAACGCAGTCTGGAATGACTTACACGCCCGCATTATACCGATTGTCAAGAAGAACTTGGGGATATCTAAAGGCAGTAAACTAAATACCGATAAGGATGCTAGTTGGTGGTCTAGTGAAGTGAAGCAAGCGCTCGCCGAAAAGAAATCTTGTTTTAAAAAGTGGTAAGAATCAAAAGCGGAATTGGATAAAATTGAATATTTAAGTGCTAAAAGAGCTGCAAAACGAGCTGTAGCCATTGCAAAGGCAACATCAGAGGGCGCGTTGATATCTCGACTGCAAAACGCTGAAACCGAAAAGGAAAAACTTTTTCCAAAACTTTTAAAAGGGATTGCATTGTGGCCAAGTCAAAATATATAGACTAAAATAAAAAACAGCTCCAATGTGATAAAATCTACTTGGAAGATAATTAACGACGAGACAGGGAAAGCAACAGAAAAAACTAGTGACTTTAAATTTATTGTGAATAACAAATCTGTAACGTCGGTCTCCGAGGTTGCTTCAGCCTTTGAGGCCTTCTTTACGGATATTCCTGTTTCTACTACAAGATCATTGAGCTCTTCACTGGCTGCCGCTCTCTCTTTATTGGAGGATAACGTGCCTGAATGCAATCAAACTTTTAAATTCAGTCACGTTAGTTGCTCTGGCGTTATTAAGGCCTTCAAATTAATCAACAATAAGAAAACAAATGATTTGTGGGGCATTTCCGTTAACGTTATTAAATCATTGATTAGAATAGAAAAGTTTTTTATTCAAATAAACTTTTACAAGTGCTTTTGAATCGTCGATTGAGTCTACCACAGGTTCGGAATGCAGTTCCAGCCGAGAAGAACCTGCAAGAAACTCGGCGGTTGCTCTTTTTTAAAAATAACATTATAACAATTATTATTATTAATGTACATGATTGAAATGCCGTCTCGCGCATTGCTGGAACGAGTTAAATCCAAGCTTTTTTATCGTTTATATAATCTTCCATTGTATAATAAGCTTTTTTTATGAGCATACTTTTAATAAAGTTCTTAAACTTGTGTAAAGGCAAGTCTAAGACATATTTTTTATTCGGATAAACTTTTACAAGTGCTTTTGAATCGACAAATGAATTGGTTCCGAATGGTGCTTACAATTCTACACGTTAAGAAGGGCAGACAAAAGTAACCCCATTTCCGACGGCGTCACCCGTTCACGAGCATGACGCATGATCCAGCCATTGCTTCGCTCAACCATATTTGAGGGAACGTAACAACGCAACATTGATATTGTTGCACCCGAGTTAGCTTTAATATTTAACAATTGTATTGACTGTGGTGTGTTTCCTGACTTAATGAAACATAGTAAAATAATTCCGTTATTTAAATCGGGTAGTACTAGTGACCCTACTAACTTTAGACCAATATCGGTACTACCCACTTTTAGTAAAATTTTTGAAAAATTAATTCTAAATCAATTACTTAAACATTTTTATATGAATAATATATTACATACAAAACAATTTGGTTTTACAAGGGGTCGCTCAACAACTGATGCTGGTGTTGAGTTAATACAGAATATATTTGAAGCCTGGGAGGAGTCACGTGATGCACTTGGAGTTTTTTGTGACTTGTCCAAGGCTTTTGATTGTGTTGATCATGAAACATTGGTCAGAAAACTACACCATTATGGAATTAAGGGCGCAGCACTGGATTTAATGAGTTCTTACCTAAATGATAGAACACAAAAAGTAGATGTGAACGGAAAGCGGTCTGCCGGGTCAGTTGTAGAAATAGAAGTTCCACAGGGTTCCATTCTCGGGCCCTTTCTATTCCTTATTTATATTAATGACCTTCCTTATCTTGCTAAGGATAGTCACGGGATAGTATTGTTTGCTGATGATACATCACTTTTGTTTAAAACTAATCGATACAAAAGAATTCCTGACGAAGTAAACAATTCTCTCACAAAAGTGGTACAGTGGTTTGAAGCTAATAACTTATTACTTAATGGGAAAAAAACAAAGTGTGTTAAATTCACTTTACCCAATGTTAAACAAGTTGAAACCACTGTACAGCTTAATAATGAGGAATTAGATCTAGTGGATACGGCTGTTTTCCTGGGGATAACGTTAGATGCTAAACTCCAATGGGGCCCTCATGTAAATAACTTATCGAACAGACTTAGTTCTGCTGCATATGCGGTTAAAAAGATTCGCCAACTAACTGATATTGAAACTGCGAGGTTAGTTTATTTTAGTTACTTTCACAGCATTATGTCATATGGCATACTTTTATGGGGTAATGCTGCTGATATTAATTCCATTTTCGTGCTGCAGAAGAGGGCTGTTCGTGCCATATATAATATGGGACCCAGAGAGTCACTGAGAAATAAGTTCAAGGAAGTTAAAATTATGACAGTTTATAACCAATATATTTTTGAAAATTTAATATAATGTGCGCAAAAATATCGATTTTAAGAATAAAAGGGAATGTCATAACATTAATCTTAGAAATAAAGATAAACTTGTGTTGCCCACTACTAGGTTGCGGAAAGTTGGAAAATCATTTGTTGGTAATTCTGTACGTTTTTATAATATGCTGCCAGAGAACATTTTGGATATGTCTCTCAATAAGTTCAAGGGTTTTATTAAACGCAAATTAATTGAAAAATCTTACTATAGCTTAAAAGATTTTTTTAATGACAAAAATCCATGGACATAGATTGCTCTAAAAGCCAACAGTTCAAATAATTTTTATGGCTATACCATATTGTAAGATGGTGATAATAAAAAAAAAATAAACCCGGCTGAGTTTGTTGTGGGCTCTTCTCAGACCAAGGCGCGTTTGGAACCTTCGTAGCTTTAGTTTTAAGTTTCCGTAAGTAATTATCACCATTGCCTGTTCCTAAATTGACGTTCAAAAAGTGTACAGTGTACCTACTTTGAATAAATGACTTTTGAATTTGAATTTGAAATTTTCAAAATAGCCAAACAACGTAAGCTGCAGGCCCTGATGAAATACCTGTAGAGCTATGGAAAAAAGCGGGTGTCTATGGTGTAAGATGGCTAACAAATCTATTCAACCTTATCTTATCTAAAGGTACTATGCCAGATATGTGGAGATTGAGCAACATGATACCGTTCTACAAAATATGCACTGCAATTTCTCTGAAAGCACGCACACCCAGTCACCACCTACAATCGAGGGAAACCCTTTGAAAAAGGTCGACGAATTCAAATACCTCAGGTCCGTTGTAAACACTAAAGACAATACCGAAAGTGACAATCAAAATAGAATAAAAACAGGATAGCTAAGTGGAGATCTCTTACCGGTGTCCTCTGTGACGCAAAAATGCCAATTAAAACCAAAGGCACCGTGTACAAACGAGCTGTAAGACCGGCTTTGCTCTACGGTTCCGAATGTTGGGGAATGCGGAAGAGTGACGAACAAAAAATGCATGTCGCTGAGATGTTGCGCTGGTCTGGAGGTGTTACTCTGTCAGACAAAATTCGAAATGAGTATATCCGAGGCACCTTCAAAGTTGCAGATATACATCATAAGATGCAGGAAGGCAGATTACGCTGGTATGGTCACGTAATGCGCAGGGACCAACATCACATGACGAGACGAGTGATGGCTATAGACGAGGGCAAGAGAAGCAGAGGTCGCCCACCAACTACCTGGATTCGAACCATCTCCGAGGATATGACGATGCTAGGCCTAACGCCAGCGATGACCCAAGATCGTAACAAGTGGCGATCACGTATCGGAGGGCCGACCCCAAATAGGGAATGCGCCAGGGGAATGATGATGATGAAAACACCTCATGCTTTTTTTAAACATTTGTACAAGATTATAGTTATTTGATGTTTTTTGTCCATCGAGATGTCACAACTCAATAGATTTTGTATGATTTGGTGTCACACCAACTTTGTAAGGTGATTCGACTGAGGTTCTACAAAACAGGAAGTTCCGTTAACTCCATTGTGAACCCCTCGCGCCTGCTGACGACCACAGCTAGTAAACCTAGTACACGTAGCACACGTAGCACACGTAGCACACGTAGCACTGACCTTGTAGTAGACGTCGGGCACGTACTGCATGGGCGTACAGTCGCGGATGTAGCCCAGCTCGGGCGCGTCGCGCGTGGGCAGCAGCACGCCGTCGCGCACCAGCGCCTGGCACTGCCCCGACACCTGGTAGCCCTCCAGGTGGATCTGGTAGCTGCTGTCCCCTGAGACGTACGAAACATTCACCATGTGCCGACGTAACGTAGCTAGCGCCTCGAGGCGGGAGGACGCAGGGAAGACCACCATTCTGGTCGAGTGCGGATCGGTAGACTTTACACGCCTTTGCGAAGGTTATGGAGAACTTTCAGGCGTGCAGGTTTCCTCACGATGTTTTCCTTCACCGTTAAAGCGAGTGATATTTAATCGCTTAAAACGCACATGACTCCGAAAAGTTAGAGCTGCGTGCCGGGGATCGAACTCGGTTACCCTGAAAGGGGCCGACATCCCAATCACTAGCATATCCCTATCATAGCTTACACATTGATCTTTAAATTTTGCATTGGAATGAGGTGAATGGCGTAGATGGTTGTGAGTTACCCGTGACGCAGACGGTGACGAACTTGGAGCCGAAGTAGCCGGAGGAGGCGTGGCGGCACGCGTTGGGGTGCTTGTTCTGGTAGTGGCCCGCCATGATGCACTCCTGCGCCGACAGGAAGTGCGTGTCCACGCCCCTGCCAACACCGACAAATTATTTCTTTACATATTAGCACCTTACAGTTATCTGTTTCACATTTTTTTTTTCATACAAATAATGAGAAAAAGTATAAAAGTGAGCATCTGCAACACCCGAGGATTAGCCAATGTGCTATCGGACACATCTGTGTCTGGCCAGTGTACATTGACTCACCGCAGGCACTGCACGGTGGCAGCGGACCGGTCCTTGGGCAGGAGGTCTGTGAAGATCCAGCCCACGCGGCGCAGGCCGAGCCGCCGCGCCAGCTCCTCCACGAGCGGCTCGTGCTCGTCGTCCGCGAGCCGCACGGCGTCCCGCGCGCACTCCTGCGGGGGCTCGTACATTGACTCACCGCAGGCACTGCACGGTGGCAGCGGACCGGTCCTTGGGCAGGAGGTCTGTGAAGATCCAGCCCACGCGGCGCAGGCCGAGCCGCCGCGCCAGCTCCTCCACGAGCGGCTCGTGCTCGTCGTCCGCGAGCCGCACGGCGTCCCGCGCGCACTCCTGCGGGGGCTCGTACATTGACTCACCGCAGGCACTGCACGGTGGCAGCGGACCGGTCCTTGGGCAGGAGGTCTGTGAAGATCCAGCCCACGCGGCGCAGGCCGAGCCGCCGCGCCAGCTCCTCCACGAGCGGCTCGTGCTCGTCGTCCGCGAGCCGCACGGCGTCCCGCGCGCACTCCTGCGGGGGCTCGTACATTGACTCACCGCAGGCACTGCACGGTGGCAGCGGACCGGTCCTTGGGCAGGAGGTCTGTGAAGATCCAGCCCACGCGGCGCAGGCCGAGCCGCCGCGCCAGCTCCTCCACGAGCGGCTCGTGCTCGTCGTCCGCGAGCCGCACGGCGTCCCGCGCGCACTCCTGCGGGGGCTCGTACATTGACTCACCGCAGGCACTGCACGGTGGCAGCGGACCGGTCCTTGGGCAGGAGGTCTGTGAAGATCCAGCCCACGCGGCGCAGGCCGAGCCGCCGCGCCAGCTCCTCCACGAGCGGCTCGTGCTCGTCGTCCGCGAGCCGCACGGCGTCCCGCGCGCACTCCTGCGGGGGCTCGTACATTGACTCACCGCAGGCACTGCACGGTGGCAGCGGACCGGTCCTTGGGCAGGAGGTCTGTGAAGATCCAGCCCACGCGGCGCAGGCCGAGCCGCCGCGCCAGCTCCTCCACGAGCGGCTCGTGCTCGTCGTCCGCGAGCCGCACGGCGTCCCGCGCGCACTCCTGCGGGGGCTCGTACATTGACTCACCGCAGGCACTGCACGGTGGCAGCGGACCGGTCCTTGGGCAGGAGGTCTGTGAAGATCCAGCCCACGCGGCGCAGGCCGAGCCGCCGCGCCAGCTCCTCCACGAGCGGCTCGTGCTCGTCGTCCGCGAGCCGCACGGCGTCCCGCGCGCACTCCTGCGGGGGCTCGTACATTGACTCACCGCAGGCACTGCACGGTGGCAGCGGACCGGTCCTTGGGCAGGAGGTCTGTGAAGATCCAGCCCACGCGGCGCAGGCCGAGCCGCCGCGCCAGCTCCTCCACGAGCGGCTCGTGCTCGTCGTCCGCGAGCCGCACGGCGTCCCGCGCGCACTCCTGCGGGGGCTCGTACATTGACTCACCGCAGGCACTGCACGGTGGCAGCGGACCGGTCCTTGGGCAGGAGGTCTGTGAAGATCCAGCCCACGCGGCGCAGGCCGAGCCGCCGCGCCAGCTCCTCCACGAGCGGCTCGTGCTCGTCGTCCGCGAGCCGCACGGCGTCCCGCGCGCACTCCTGCGGGGGCTCGTACATTGACTCACCGCAGGCACTGCACGGTGGCAGCGGACCGGTCCTTGGGCAGGAGGTCTGTGAAGATCCAGCCCACGCGGCGCAGGCCGAGCCGCCGCGCCAGCTCCTCCACGAGCGGCTCGTGCTCGTCGTCCGCGAGCCGCACGGCGTCCCGCGCGCACTCCTGCGGGGGCTCGTACATTGACTCACCGCAGGCACTGCACGGTGGCAGCGGACCGGTCCTTGGGCAGGAGGTCTGTGAAGATCCAGCCCACGCGGCGCAGGCCGAGCCGCCGCGCCAGCTCCTCCACGAGCGGCTCGTGCTCGTCGTCCGCGAGCCGCACGGCGTCCCGCGCGCACTCCTGCGGGGGCTCGTACATTGACTCACCGCAGGCACTGCACGGTGGCAGCGGACCGGTCCTTGGGCAGGAGGTCTGTGAAGATCCAGCCCACGCGGCGCAGGCCGAGCCGCCGCGCCAGCTCCTCCACGAGCGGCTCGTGCTCGTCGTCCGCGAGCCGCACGGCGTCCCGCGCGCACTCCTGCGGGGGCTCGTACATTGACTCACCGCAGGCACTGCACGGTGGCAGCGGACCGGTCCTTGGGCAGGAGGTCTGTGAAGATCCAGCCCACGCGGCGCAGGCCGAGCCGCCGCGCCAGCTCCTCCACGAGCGGCTCGTGCTCGTCGTCCGCGAGCCGCACGGCGTCCCGCGCGCACTCCTGCGGGGGCTCGTACATTGACTCACCGCAGGCACTGCACGGTGGCAGCGGACCGGTCCTTGGGCAGGAGGTCTGTGAAGATCCAGCCCACGCGGCGCAGGCCGAGCCGCCGCGCCAGCTCCTCCACGAGCGGCTCGTGCTCGTCGTCCGCGAGCCGCACGGCGTCCCGCGCGCACTCCTGCGGGGGCTCGTACATTGACTCACCGCAGGCACTGCACGGTGGCAGCGGACCGGTCCTTGGGCAGGAGGTCTGTGAAGATCCAGCCCACGCGGCGCAGGCCGAGCCGCCGCGCCAGCTCCTCCACGAGCGGCTCGTGCTCGTCGTCCGCGAGCCGCACGGCGTCCCGCGCGCACTCCTGCGGGGGCTCGTACATTGACTCACCGCAGGCACTGCACGGTGGCAGCGGACCGGTCCTTGGGCAGGAGGTCTGTGAAGATCCAGCCCACGCGGCGCAGGCCGAGCCGCCGCGCCAGCTCCTCCACGAGCGGCTCGTGCTCGTCGTCCGCGAGCCGCACGGCGTCCCGCGCGCACTCCTGCGGGGGCTCGTACATTGACTCACCGCAGGCACTGCACGGTGGCAGCGGACCGGTCCTTGGGCAGGAGGTCTGTGAAGATCCAGCCCACGCGGCGCAGGCCGAGCCGCCGCGCCAGCTCCTCCACGAGCGGCTCGTGCTCGTCGTCCGCGAGCCGCACGGCGTCCCGCGCGCACTCCTGCGGGGGCTCGTACATTGACTCACCGCAGGCACTGCACGGTGGCAGCGGACCGGTCCTTGGGCAGGAGGTCTGTGAAGATCCAGCCCACGCGGCGCAGGCCGAGCCGCCGCGCCAGCTCCTCCACGAGCGGCTCGTGCTCGTCGTCCGCGAGCCGCACGGCGTCCCGCGCGCACTCCTGCGGGGGCTCGTACATTGACTCACCGCAGGCACTGCACGGTGGCAGCGGACCGGTCCTTGGGCAGGAGGTCTGTGAAGATCCAGCCCACGCGGCGCAGGCCGAGCCGCCGCGCCAGCTCCTCCACGAGCGGCTCGTGCTCGTCGTCCGCGAGCCGCACGGCGTCCCGCGCGCACTCCTGCGGGGGCTCGTACATTGACTCACCGCAGGCACTGCACGGTGGCAGCGGACCGGTCCTTGGGCAGGAGGTCTGTGAAGATCCAGCCCACGCGGCGCAGGCCGAGCCGCCGCGCCAGCTCCTCCACGAGCGGCTCGTGCTCGTCGTCCGCGAGCCGCACGGCGTCCCGCGCGCACTCCTGCGGGGGCTCGTACATTGACTCACCGCAGGCACTGCACGGTGGCAGCGGACCGGTCCTTGGGCAGGAGGTCTGTGAAGATCCAGCCCACGCGGCGCAGGCCGAGCCGCCGCGCCAGCTCCTCCACGAGCGGCTCGTGCTCGTCGTCCGCGAGCCGCACGGCGTCCCGCGCGCACTCCTGCGGGGGCTCGTACATTGACTCACCGCAGGCACTGCACGGTGGCAGCGGACCGGTCCTTGGGCAGGAGGTCTGTGAAGATCCAGCCCACGCGGCGCAGGCCGAGCCGCCGCGCCAGCTCCTCCACGAGCGGCTCGTGCTCGTCGTCCGCGAGCCGCACGGCGTCCCGCGCGCACTCCTGCGGGGGCTCGTACATTGACTCACCGCAGGCACTGCACGGTGGCAGCGGACCGGTCCTTGGGCAGGAGGTCTGTGAAGATCCAGCCCACGCGGCGCAGGCCGAGCCGCCGCGCCAGCTCCTCCACGAGCGGCTCGTGCTCGTCGTCCGCGAGCCGCACGGCGTCCCGCGCGCACTCCTGCGGGGGCTCGTACATTGACTCACCGCAGGCACTGCACGGTGGCAGCGGACCGGTCCTTGGGCAGGAGGTCTGTGAAGATCCAGCCCACGCGGCGCAGGCCGAGCCGCCGCGCCAGCTCCTCCACGAGCGGCTCGTGCTCGTCGTCCGCGAGCCGCACGGCGTCCCGCGCGCACTCCTGCGGGGGCTCGTACATTGACTCACCGCAGGCACTGCACGGTGGCAGCGGACCGGTCCTTGGGCAGGAGGTCTGTGAAGATCCAGCCCACGCGGCGCAGGCCGAGCCGCCGCGCCAGCTCCTCCACGAGCGGCTCGTGCTCGTCGTCCGCGAGCCGCACGGCGTCCCGCGCGCACTCCTGCGGGGGCTCGTACATTGACTCACCGCAGGCACTGCACGGTGGCAGCGGACCGGTCCTTGGGCAGGAGGTCTGTGAAGATCCAGCCCACGCGGCGCAGGCCGAGCCGCCGCGCCAGCTCCTCCACGAGCGGCTCGTGCTCGTCGTCCGCGAGCCGCACGGCGTCCCGCGCGCACTCCTGCGGGGGCTCGTACATTGACTCACCGCAGGCACTGCACGGTGGCAGCGGACCGGTCCTTGGGCAGGAGGTCTGTGAAGATCCAGCCCACGCGGCGCAGGCCGAGCCGCCGCGCCAGCTCCTCCACGAGCGGCTCGTGCTCGTCGTCCGCGAGCCGCACGGCGTCCCGCGCGCACTCCTGCGGGGGCTCGTACATTGACTCACCGCAGGCACTGCACGGTGGCAGCGGACCGGTCCTTGGGCAGGAGGTCTGTGAAGATCCAGCCCACGCGGCGCAGGCCGAGCCGCCGCGCCAGCTCCTCCACGAGCGGCTCGTGCTCGTCGTCCGCGAGCCGCACGGCGTCCCGCGCGCACTCCTGCGGGGGCTCGTACATTGACTCACCGCAGGCACTGCACGGTGGCAGCGGACCGGTCCTTGGGCAGGAGGTCTGTGAAGATCCAGCCCACGCGGCGCAGGCCGAGCCGCCGCGCCAGCTCCTCCACGAGCGGCTCGTGCTCGTCGTCCGCGAGCCGCACGGCGTCCCGCGCGCACTCCTGCGGGGGCTCGTATATTGCAGACACGCGGGCGCGGATTCCTACAAAATTACCATAATTATGATTTTGAAAAAAAAAAAAATTTAACTGACTTCAAAAAATCGAAACCGTTATTAGGAAGACCAAAACGTCTGCTTCAACTGTTTACTATCACACAATTTACAAATGTCTTAGATTATTTTATTAGTCTAAAAATGTGCAAAGAGTTTAGTAGAACATTACCGAGCGGTACATCGGGATGCTGCTCGTATTGGCCGTAGAGGAAGCCGATGCGCTGGTGGCCCGTGGCGCGCCAGTAGGCCAGGAAGCGGTCCACGGGCGCCGCGCTCTCCAGCAGCACGTTGTCCACGTGCCGGTAGGGCTGCCGGTTGAGCGTCACCGCGCCGGGCTGGCAGGCCGAGCAGATGCCGCGCGGCCACGGCGGGTGCTCCTTACACCCTGTACGACGAATGACACCATACATTGGAACATACAAGTTATGTTTGAAATCCCAACACTGATTTCAATGACATACATATTGAAGTTGGTGTTGTTTGCTAAAAGTTTATACTTATTACTAAAATTAGCTGTTCCCTGCAAGCACTGCAATGTCACGTAAAGGTTATGGTTATGGTTTAGGAATGCATAGAGGAGAAACATCCAAACATTCATTTTTATATAGATTTTTTGGGCCAGAAATCTTTGCAGGTGTATGCAGAACATTCACCAAAGTTTCATCATAATGACGAATGGATGGATGGATGGATGAATAATTCAGCAGTGCATAGAGGACATACACATAAATATTCACTTTTATTTATATAGATAGACGATTTACCAGGTTTTATTTTACAGGAGAGTTCGTCCAGTGTGATGAACTTGCCAGAGGTCATCTTGCGTAGGTAGGAGTGGAAGGATAGATGTTTGATGTTGTGTTCCTTGAGGTAGCCTTCGTCCCAGGGCTCCAGCGGCGAGCAGTGCACGCAGCAGCCTTTAGAGTTGTGTCTGCACCTGTCACCCACACATTTACATGTAAAATACAGCTTCTCTTGTGTACATTTTTATTTTTAATAGATTAGTTATCTTTCTATCTAGTTATTATTTTGCAATCAACTAATGTGATAGGCTGAATTGCCATGTAAAAAGACTTGTCTTGATTGAATGACTGACTGACTGACTGACTCACAAACGCCCAACCCATTTTCTACCAGCCAACCCCAAACCAGCCAGCCCCTTGCACCTAGAAAACTGAAATTTTGTAAAGGGATGCCCTTTATGACATAGGCTCACTAAGAAATAATTGTTGGAAGTTTCACTCCCAAGGGGGTTAAATAGGGAAAGTTTGTCATTTTTCTAGAAACATACATGAAAACAAATTGTGTCGAGACTTTTGTAAAAAATTAAAAAATATGTGTTACAGGATTTTCAGAAAGTCAACCCTCAAGTGATACAGGGATGGAGTGTTTATAAAGTTTATATGAAATTCATTTTTTAAAACCTAAATCCACACAAATGAATACTGCCGATATTAATTCCATTTTCGTGCAGCAGAAGAGGGCTGTTCGTGCCATATATAATATGGGACCCAGAGAGTCGCTGAGAAATAAGTTTAAGGAAGTTAAAATTATGACAGTTTATAACCAATATATTTTTGAAAATTTAATATATGTGCACAAAAATATTGATAAATTTAAGAAAAAAAGTGAGTCATAATCTTAATCTCAGAAATAAAGATAAACTTGTGTTGCCCACTACTAGGCTTGGGAAAATTAGAAAATCATTTGTTGGTAATTCTATACTTTTTTATAATCGGCTGCCGGAGGACATTTTGGATTTGTCTCTCAATAAGTTCAAGGTTTTTGTAAAACGAAAATTAATTGAAAAATCTTATTATAGCGTAAAAGATTTTCTTAATGACAAAAAACCATGGACAATGGACATAGATTGCTCTAAAAGCCATGAGTTCAAATCATTTACAAATTAGAGATATTGTGAAATGGTAATAATAAAAAAAAAAACCCGGCTGAGTTTGTTGTGGGCTCTTCTCAGACCAGGGCGCGTTTGGAACCCTCGTAGTTTTAGTTTTAAGTTTCCGTAGTAATTATCACCATTACATCACTTTCATGTAGGTACTTTATAATATATTGACGTTCAAAAAGTGTACAGTGTACCTACTTTGAATAAATGAAATTTGAATTTGAATTTGAATTCATATTGCCTTGCCTCTTGCCTTTTCACAAAGTATAATAATAGCTTTGATGACACTCTATGATCAGAATAGATATTTAAGCTTACAATTTATCATCTCTCTGCCTCTGGATGTTCCCCGAGAGGCGGTACAGCTGTAGATCAACCTCATCTTCGACAGGAGCATTCTGTTTTGTAGCAGATGTGTGGGGAGCCACCGATGTTTGCGCAGCCTCTACTTGCTCACCGAATGGTTTGTTGTTTGCCTGTTTGACAATACACTCTTATAATTTACCAATTGAATCTCCACACAACCCGATAATGTCTGAGCTGTAGGATGTAGTATGGTATTATTACAAACAGACATGATGGTAAATATACAATATTACATTTAGACAAAACAGCCTAGCCACTTCCTGGGTTGTGTGAATAGACCTTCGAAATTCCTTCAATGATTTACTCTGACATATCACCTCTGTACTGGTGGAAGGTTGGTCATACAGCACAGCGCCGTTGACGGGGCTCAAGTACAGCATGTCGCCGTGCTGCAGGCCGCAGGCGCGCAGCTGGCGCGACTTGCTGGACGCGATCTCCTGCTTGCGCGCGCGGTCCTTGTGCAGGCAGAAGCCGAACGTGCTGAGGCCCAGCGCCTCGTGCACGCGCTCGTACAGCCGCGCCGTCACGTCCGTGTCCTGCACCTCGACGCGCGCCGTGCCCTCCGCCGACTGCACCCGCAGCGTCTGGACACACCAACGCAAAACCGTGCCGATATCGCCATCACAAAGCACATGAAATGTGCACTATCATCTCTCTGTTATAAACTCAAGCACTAAATGGAAATGTTCTAGCTGAACATTCCGCCACCGTATTGAATCGTTAAGCACCAGAAACCGTAAACTTTTAAAGGTATGATGCAAAATTCAAAAAGTTGGCAAGCAGTGGCAAAGAAACTCAGCGTTTATACTTTTCCTTTTGTTAATTCTCAAGTTAAACAAATGTATTCATCTAAATAGGGATCCAGCTTTAATTTTGTATAATTATATTTACCATTTTCTTAGGTTCTGACATTTTATTTATAAAATTTTAATAAAATAACTAAACAGCACTAAACAACTGACATGACAATTTTAGAAATTGACAAGCATTTGACATTCATTGTATTATTAGTGACAATTTAGTGACAATGACATGACAATAAAACAACGTTCGTTCTAAAAGAGAACCTGTTTAAAACACTGACCTATCTTTAAATGTTTTTTTTATATAGTACGCTAGCCTCAATGCGCTAGCCTAAGATAAAGTATAAGTACCTGTAGGTCGACCAGAATCTCATGAAAAATTGGGAAATTAAATTTTGTAGTAAGCAACACTAGGTTAACTCGGCTGCCCTAGTGATAAACAAAGTAATTACATTCAGAATAAAATGAAATTCAAGCAGCCCACTCAAAGCCCGATCTACAGGCTGCTTGCAAGTAAATACTGCCACGCTACTGTCGCTTAAGTGAGCTTATGACGGAAATGGAGTAGAAAATCGGCTTGTTAGGTAGCAGAGTGACTTTGCGTTCCTGCTGCAGGACACACACTTTACAATATGGCAGTGACACTGCAAGCAGGCCCTTCAGATCAGGCTTTCGAGTGGGCTGCATAATAGAAATAAAATGATAAAAATGTAATTATCTGGAGAAATTGATTTAAAAAAAAAAGATAATAACTAAGCGTTCTTCGGTAGTCTAAGAGGAGGTATAGGTCGACCAGACGGTAGTCTAAGAGGAGGTAACTGACATTTTTTGTGAAATTGACTTTTTGCATTAACTAAAGTTTATGTCGAGTAGTTTTTTACCACAGTTTAATATTTCAAATAACTTGAACCGTTTACTGAAATTTGAATTGCCCAAACAAAGTAACTGCACTCACTAACCCGGAATATAAATGCAAAAACCAAGTAAACAACAAGCACAACACAAAAACAAAGTAATTGGATGTTGATTACTTTGTTTTTGTATTTAAAATGCAGTTGCTTGATTTTTCGTTTTGTGAAACGATCCCAGGTAAGGTGTTCTGAATGTAATTACTTTGTTTATCACTAGGGCAGCCGAGTTAACCTAGTGTTGCTTACTACAAAATTTAATTTCCCTATTTTTCATGAGATTCTGGTCGATCTATACTTAATATCTACATTTATCGCGATTCGCGACCGTTTGTCGCGACACTCTCTTCAGTTTGTGCATGTAATAATTGTATTTTCATTTCTAAAATTATATGTTACTTTGAAAGTATTTCTTTTTTTTGCTAAATTCGAATAGTTCTGTTCTTGAAAATAAAAGTTGCAAACAAAGGGTTTATGAATAACAGAGCAGCTGCTATTTCTAAACTTGAAAACGTATGTCACATTTGTCAAAGTCAAACGCAACTTGTCATTGTCAAAAACAACCATAGAGATAATATGGTCTATGAAAACAACGAAAACAATAATTGGTTGGGAATATAGATGTGCCGATTCGATTATTTTGATAATCGATTAATCGATTATATTAATCGATTATAAAATAATAATCGATTATTAATCGATTATTGATCGATTATGAAATAATTCTTAGAAAGAACTGAAAAAACAATTCTACTTTCTGGAAAAAATTCTGAACCCTTGCATTTAGTAGCAACATCTATATTATAACCTTTTAGACTATTCTGAAAAAAGAAAAACAAACACTATTTTTTAAATTTTTTGAAATTGAAATTAGAAAATTAAATAGATTAATTAAAAAATAATGTAATTGATCAAAATTAAATATACATACCTATTAGGTACCTATTTATTACACTAAGGCGAAAGTTTGTGTGTGTGTGTGTGTATGTATGTGTGTATGTTTATTACTTTTTAACGCCGCAACACAGAGACACACAAGACGTTTGGATTGGAGATAGGTTATGTCCTGGAATAACACATAGGCTTTTTATCCCGGAAAAGTGTTCCTGAGGGACTTAAATAGATATAGACTTCCAAAAACGAGATATGTGCTATTAAACGCTGATTGTTCTTAGGTACATCACGCTCACACGTCGCTCACATAACAAATTATTGCAATAGTTTGCTGTCGTTGCATGCATTTGTATGCTTTTGCATGAATTTGCTGTCGTTCTCGTTGCTAAGTTACTCTTAGATGATTTTGTTCAATAGTAGATTGTATCATAAGGGAGCAAAATAATATTTTTATGGCGAGGGCGCTTTTTTGAATCCAGAGCGAAGTGAGGGATTGTATAGTAGAATCCCGAGCGTAGCGAGGGATTCAATTTCAAAGTACGTCGCCCGAGCCAAAAATATATTGCGCCCGACGGCCCAAGTGATACACTCTACTTTTCATCACCCTCTATGAGGAAATAAAAGGCGCCTCACATTTTTAACCCTCGACGCAAAAACGACGGGGTGTTATAAGTTTGACGTGTCTGTGTGTGTGTATGTGTATGTCTGTCTGTTCCCCCACAGCTCTCGAATGGATAGACCGATTTGAATGCGGTTTTTTTTGTTTGAAAGGTGAATTAGTTCGGGAGTGTTTTAGCTATGTTTGATGAAAATCAGTCCAAGATGGCCGCCGCCACAAAATGGCGGATTAATAATGAAAGTATAAATTAAAAACTTAAGAAACCCCCGAATTTCGCCATTTTGTGATGGCGGCCATCTTGGATTTGCATAGTGTTATTCTACTAGTCTAGACCTTTCATTTGATACCCATATTGAGGGAGTTGTGAAAAAATATGTAATCCGCCATTTTGTGGCGGCGGCCATCTTGGACCGATTTTCATCGAACACAACTAAGAACACTCCCAACTAATTCACCTTTCAAACAAAAAAACCGCATTCAAATCGGTTCAACCGTTTGAGCGCTACGGGGGAACAGACAGACACACACACATACACACACAGACGTCAAAATGAAAGGTCGTGACAACAAGACCTTTCATTTAATACCGATATTGGGGGAGTTGTGAAAAATATGTAATCCGCCATTTTGTGGCGGCGGCCATCTTGAACCAATTTTCATCAAACATAGCTAAAAATACTCCCGACTAATTCACCTTTCAAACAAAAAAAACCGCATTCAAATCGGTTCAACCATTTGAGCGCTACGGGGGAACAGACAGATACAGACACACATACATACACAGACGTCAAACTTGTAACAACAATAACAACAATCGATATCATTCGCGCCTAGCCCGGTGGGACCACGGGCCCTTCATCTTCAAAAAGTGCGCGGCAAAGATAATTGCGGCAATTATCTTTGCCGCAATTATCTTTTACGCGCACTTATAAATAAGTACGCCGCAAACACCACCTTTGGGTGCACTTAAAGGCGAACCAAGTCGTCCTTTTCGAATAGATGGGATGAAAATATTTTTTATGTGTACAAACTTATTAATCACGGGTAACATCGCGGGGCACAGCTTGTACATATATAGATACTCATAGCGGGGGTAATTTCACTACAGTTGGTAAAGGCGTATTGTCGGTTCGGTGTGTTCGAAAAGTTGAGTATGTATGAAAAAGCTGTAAGCTGCATAACGCTCGCTCACAGTCGGCGGCTGACTATCCGTTTGGTGTGAAACTAACTTTGAGGGAATACCCTTTTTGCAATGATAGGGTTGCCAAACCATATTATATTTTAGCAAGCAAATTAATAACAAAAAGTTGGTAGTAAAGTTTGGTAATTAACGTATATCTTTATAATCGATCATGATCGATTATGCAAAATCATAATCGATTGCAATCGATAATTTTAATAATCGATTAATCGATTATTTATAATCGATTCCGCACATCACTAGTTGGGAATGTGAATGGTCAAAAATAAAATGATTTGAAACTTGAAAGATTTATTTTGAATTTTAACTAAATAAAATATTCTCAAATATTTCGTATAATTATTAATGAAATATGATTTCTCAACAATGGTTTTTCTTCATTGTATCAGTGTATTTACCTATAATTATTACCTAATTAAATAGGTAGTAGATAATATTACCTGTATCATTTACGCTGAGTAATTCTTGCATTCGGATAAGGACTAAGGTAAGAGTCTTTAAATATTACAATAAACAATGCTACCATTGGCTAAACATCAATATTATAATTGTATGATGGTCGTTTTATTAATATTGCTTAAAACGTTGCGACTGATGTGGACAGGTTTAGATAAATTTCGCGCGGCATGTCGCTTAAAAATAGGTAGAATAGTGTAGTCGGCTGTCGGAGTGAGTGGGCGGTGCGTAGACGTGTGAGGTGCTCTCGCGACGCGGGCGCGGGCCGAGGCGCCGCACAGGTGTGGGCCGCCTGCACCGCCGCGTCGCGCCGCGTTCCTTCGGGCCATTTTTCAAGCTTATTTTCAATATTTTCGTTTAATAACAGACAGGTCACTTCAAATCAATAAATTCAGTCATCTCTCAACAAGTAACTTAAGTAAAGTCTTTGAATTTATAGTGTTGTTTCCATAGAAAGTGAAATTTTTGTGGTTGTTGGAGTATCAACAGTACAGCTGTTTTGACTTGTAAATTATTATGTGAGTTATGTCATAGTTCTGGAAAATTTAAGGATAAATAGTGAAGACACCCTTTTCTTAATTACCTTGTTATTGGTTTTCTTGTAGTCTGCAATCTGCATTCAGAACTGGTGGTATTGTGGTGTATGACATCCAAACGGAGAGGTAGGGTTTTCAAAAGAGTAGTTGCTGAAGTACAATGTGTATAACCATGTGGTGTATGTAGCAGCTGAGCGCAGTGGTCGCCATGGCCAGTGAAGAGGGAGTGCCGGTGGACCTCTACGTCTACGACCTCACCAACGGCCTGGCCTCTCTGCTCTCACCCTCTATACTAGGTACTGCTCTATACTATGTTTATTCTTTGCATCCGGCTAGCTCTTTCAGAAACTAGTTTGTCTGTCAATAAAACTATTAAGAATTCTAAAGAGAAACATTGACTGAGAACTGTACTTATCCATATCAATCACATAAATATACATACATGTATGACTTACACAAGAATTTTCTCTGAAAACTGTATTATTAACCACCTTTTACATTTTGTACAATAAATAAATAAAATTGAAGTCTCACGGCCTGTTTCACCACTTACTGTTAAACTCTCTGTTATATATCTAACAAATAAAATATCTGTTGTATAAATCTGTTTGATATATTTTTTCTGTTTCACCGCTCAAGTCTCTGTTAAAATATCTACCATGTAACTATCTCTGAGTTTATCTAAAGCACGGAGCGGCAACGTCGCATATGTGAGTGCTATATTCCTGTTTAAGCAGTATGAAGATGACGTTCCCTTCTCAAATTAGACGGAATCTTAATTTTTTAATATTTGTATATGCGTAATAATGTATATACAAATATTAAAAAATTAAGATTGTAAAATGTATTGGTTGCGCCAACATGCATTACATGTTTTTATTGTTGAAAAACTTTGATTTTTATTTTATTTCTATTTTCTTTGAAATAATTTGTTAAAACTAAAAATAAAAATAAAAATTACGTAAAACGAACCGCAGATTGCCGCCAAGCGCCAAGTCACTTGAAAATAGACATTTAACTTGATGTTTACCTTATTTATTTTTTGTGGTCTGTTATGTTTATGTCTGTTGTATGTTGTAATTCAGTTTTGAGATACCTATACAAATGGCTACAAGCAAAATAGATCTGGTTGCATAGTAGCGCAGCGTTAACAATAATCTGTTTGCTGGAACGCAAATAATAATTATTACTTACTTACATTCAGTTACTATTAATTATAGGTAGGTAACTACTTAAATTCAAATTCAAAATAACTTTATTCAAAATTGGTAGGTACACTTTTTAGACACTAGGCACACTGTACACTTTTCGAATGTCATAATATTATTATCTCCTGCGTAGTTGGCTAGTCCTCGCCTCTGTTGAGATTAGCCGCCTAGACGTGAGCGTTCTAGAAAATCGTCAAACTCGTCTTCTAAAAACTCAAAAAGATCCATATCTACCTATTCACAACTAGCAACAAGTAGGTATCTCGATCAAAACCTTGAAGAAAATTCTAAAATACTGCAACACCTTCGCGGGTCATTTTGAAAAGAGAAATTGTACCTATTTGACAGATAAAAAAATAACAACCACTTGATCTACTTGATAAATTATCACAGAGTTTATGTGCTAGATTGACTTATCGGACACTTGTGAAACAAAAATTTGAAAGCTATCTCTCTGGTAAGTTAAGGATAGTCTATCAAACACTTTATCTATTAATGGTGAAACAGGCCCTCAGTATGGTATTTTACATGTATGTACTGGTATGGTACATGTGCTAGCAAATATGTACTTCACACAATATAATATGACTATTTGAACAACATTTGCATAACCCAAACACATCTTTTAAAAAAAACATTGTGGCTAATTCTGTTGTACACAATCTCTGAACTAAACTAAATTGACAGGTTTAACAAGTATAAATTGAAAATTAAAAAAACCCCCGACATTCGCCATTTTGTGGCGGCGGCCATCTTGGATTTGATACCCATATTAAGGGAGTTGTGAAAAAATATGTAATCCGCCATGTTGAGCGCTACAGGGGAACACACACACACACACACACACACACACACACACACACACACACACACACACACACACACACACACACACACACACACACACACACACACACACACACACAGACACACACACAGACACACACACACACGCACACGCACACACACACACACACACAGACAAACTTATAACACCCCATCGTTTTTGCGTCGGGGGTTAAAAATAGTGCTATCCTTTTACGCAGGTATTATTGTGAAAGAGATAAGAATATATTTAGCCCTGTTATTTTAGTTTAGGTTTAGAGATTGTGTACAACAGAATTAGACCTATTGTCAGTCTGTCCAGGTTAATCTTGAGATTGGATGGAACAATTTTGACTTTTGAGAGTGTAAACAATCTCACAAACATTCATTCATGCTCAATGAAAAAGTCTACTGTTCTACTGTTGGGAACAAATAATAGCTTTGTTTGGAATTTATATATCACTCTTGACACTTGTGTGATTACTCCAGTGTCATAGTAGTGTAGGCTGTGGAATCAATTCTTGCAACTAGCTATTGTGGCTAATTCTGTTGTACACAAAATCTCTAAACTAAACTAAAATGACAGGTCTAAATCTATTGCTATCCTTTTCTGCAGTGAGCATTGTGAAAGAGATAGGAATTTTAGACCTGTCATTTTAGTTTAGTTTTGAACAACAGAATTGGCCACATTGTCTAATTCAATCTTAATTATTATAATTTTGGAAAAGCATGCTTACTTATTGCATGCTTGCACTACTGGTGAGATGAGGGGTCAATAAGGAAGGCAAGGCAGATGACTGTGTTTTGTGGTGTGCCCTTGAAAAGTGACCATGCTGTGGAAAGCAAGACTGATGAAATGCAATGGATGTTTACTTTGCTTGCTTACTTCTTTTGAATTTTTAATTGGTAATTATGTCATAGATTACTTAATAGGTACAGTCACAATTCTACGCTGAATAGATCAATGTGCGAAAAATAAATCCTGTATTTTTTCTGGTTCACGACGCCCTGGCCTCGTGCGCAATTTATATGTACAGTGTAGGTACACTGATACAAAAATTATGTGTCTCTACAATGGAATACATAAACGATTCACACAAACTGTTAGAAATTCATAATTATTGATCAATGTTCACCAGAATAATTATTTGCAGGCAAATGTTGAATCTACATAATTTATTGCCCAGCGGTGAAAACATTTGTGGAATATGTACTTAAAAAAAGTTGTCCAATTTATTGAATAGGTGAGGTGTGACTGACACAAAGACAAATCTATCTGTATACTGTTTCAGTACATTGTCATTTTCATGATGAGAGAAAAAATGATTATTCAATTTTGTTGAGCACAAGTCAACAAACAAGCTCGATAATTTAGTAGTCATAGTAAAAGTGAGATGAGATCACGTTCATAGTTTCCGCGTGAAATTGGCAGCAGCCGGTTTTGCGTAGCATCGCTATCATCACAATAGAGTTCCGCATTACCGGCTGTCGACAATCAACTTGTGCATCGCAGGGATTGAATTTTAATAATAGATTCGCTAAATTAATATTCGAAATGAGTAGGTGTCAATGTGCCTGCAGCGATCGAAACATCTCATCTTTATCATAATAGTTACGTAGTCATAAACAGCGAAGGCTTTAGGCTTCTCCTGCACTATTGTATCAATTATCATGTCAAGATGTTAGGATGGTTTTCTAGTGAAGCAAAGACGAGTGGAAAGAAGAGCGCGATTCCATTGAGTCGGAGTAGATAAATGCAGAGTGCAGACAAATGACTAGCCATTTCAGTGACTGGGATCTGTCAATATCGCATGACTATACCTTGTTGTTGATACTAGCGCGAGCGTTAGAGCGAGCGACATCTATACTTATATGTACTATAATAATATATTTTAGACAAATCTCTACATTGTATTCACTGAAGCGGAGACGAGACATGCGATCAATTAATCTATAACTGATTGATTGCTACACGATTTGTCTATTTTCTGCTCGTCTTTGCTTCAGTAGAGAGTGAAGACCACGTTCGATTGTCAGAGTGTTGTATTAGTAGCGAGGCGCGTGTCTGTTGCAGGGCGGCAGGTGGAGGGCGTGTGGCACACGGCGGTGGTGGTGTTCGAGCGCGAGTACTTCTACGGCGGCGCCGGCGTCACCAGCTGCGCGCCGGTGAGTGACGTCACGGCCGCGGTGGCTGCGTGGAGAGCTCCACCGGCTCGGTCGGGACTCTGTTGCAGGGCGGCAGGTGGAGGGCGTGTGGCACACGGCGGTGGTGGTGTTCGAGCGCGAGTACTTCTACGGCGGCGCCGGCGTCACCAGCTGCGCGCCGGTGAGTGACGTCACGGCCGCGGCGGCTGCGTGGAGAGCTCCACCGGCTCGGTCGGGACTCTGTTGCAGGGCGGCAGGTGGAGGGCGTGTGGCACACGGCGGTGGTGGTGTTCGAGCGCGAGTACTTCTACGGCGGCGCCGGCGTCACCAGCTGCGCGCCGGTGAGTGACGTCACGGCCGCGGCGGCTGCGTGGAGAGCTCCACCGGCTCGGTCGGGACTCTGTTGCAGGGCGGCAGGTGGAGGGCGTGTGGCACACGGCGGTGGTGGTGTTCGAGCGCGAGTACTTCTACGGCGGCGCCGGCGTCACCAGCTGCGCGCCGGTGAGTGACGTCACGGCCGCGGCGGCTGCGTGGAGAGCTCCACCGGCTCGGTCGGGACTCTGTTGCAGGGCGGCAGGTGGAGGGCGTGTGGCACACGGCGGTGGTGGTGTTCGAGCGCGAGTACTTCTACGGCGGCGCCGGCGTCACCAGCTGCGCGCCGGTGAGTGACGTCACGGCCGCGGCGGCTGCGTGGAGAGCTCCACCGGCTCGGTCGGGACTCTGTTGCAGGGCGGCAGGTGGAGGGCGTGTGGCACACGGCGGTGGTGGTGTTCGAGCGCGAGTACTTCTACGGCGGCGCCGGCGTCACCAGCTGCGCGCCGGTGAGTGACGTCACGGCCGCGGCGGCTGCGTGGAGAGCTCCACCGGCTCGGTCGGGACTCTGTTGCAGGGCGGCAGGTGGAGGGCGTGTGGCACACGGCGGTGGTGGTGTTCGAGCGCGAGTACTTCTACGGCGGCGCCGGCGTCACCAGCTGCGCGCCGGTGAGTGACGTCACGGCCGCGGCGGCTGCGTGGAGAGCTCCACCGGCTCGGTCGGGACTCTGTTGCAGGGCGGCAGGTGGAGGGCGTGTGGCACACGGCGGTGGTGGTGTTCGAGCGCGAGTACTTCTACGGCGGCGCCGGCGTCACCAGCTGCGCGCCGGTGAGTGACGTCACGGCCGCGGCGGCTGCGTGGAGAGCTCCACCGGCTCGGTCGGGACTCTGTTGCAGGGCGGCAGGTGGAGGGCGTGTGGCACACGGCGGTGGTGGTGTTCGAGCGCGAGTACTTCTACGGCGGCGCCGGCGTCACCAGCTGCGCGCCGGTGAGTGACGTCACGGCCGCGGCGGCTGCGTGGAGAGCTCCACCGGCTCGGTCGGGACTCTGTTGCAGGGCGGCAGGTGGAGGGCGTGTGGCACACGGCGGTGGTGGTGTTCGAGCGCGAGTACTTCTACGGCGGCGCCGGCGTCACCAGCTGCGCGCCGGTGAGTGACGTCACGGCCGCGGCGGCTGCGTGGAGAGCTCCACCGGCTCGGTCGGGACTCTGTTGCAGGGCGGCAGGTGGAGGGCGTGTGGCACACGGCGGTGGTGGTGTTCGAGCGCGAGTACTTCTACGGCGGCGCCGGCGTCACCAGCTGCGCGCCGGTGAGTGACGTCACGGCCGCGGCGGCTGCGTGGAGAGCTCCACCGGCTCGGTCGGGACTCTGTTGCAGGGCGGCAGGTGGAGGGCGTGTGGCACACGGCGGTGGTGGTGTTCGAGCGCGAGTACTTCTACGGCGGCGCCGGCGTCACCAGCTGCGCGCCGGTGAGTGACGTCACGGCCGCGGCGGCTGCGTGGAGAGCTCCACCGGCTCGGTCGGGTGTCTGTTGCAGGGCGGCAGGTGGAGGGCGTGTGGCACACGGCGGTGGTGGTGTTCGAGCGCGAGTACTTCTACGGCGGCGCCGGCGTCACCAGCTGCGCGCCGGTGAGTGACGTCACGGCCGCGGCGGCTGCGTGGAGAGCTCCACCGGCTCGGTCGGGACTCTGTTGCAGGGCGGCAGGTGGAGGGCGTGTGGCACACGGCGGTGGTGGTGTTCGAGCGCGAGTACTTCTACGGCGGCGCCGGCGTCACCAGCTGCGCGCCGGTGAGTGACGTCACGGCCGCGGCGGCTGCGTGGAGAGCTCCACCGGCTCGGTCGGGACTCTGTTGCAGGGCGGCAGGTGGAGGGCGTGTGGCACACGGCGGTGGTGGTGTTCGAGCGCGAGTACTTCTACGGCGGCGCCGGCGTCACCAGCTGCGCGCCGGTGAGTGACGTCACGGCCGCGGCGGCTGCGTGGAGAGCTCCACCGGCTCGGTCGGGACTCTGTTGCAGGGCGGCAGGTGGAGGGCGTGTGGCACACGGCGGTGGTGGTGTTCGAGCGCGAGTACTTCTACGGCGGCGCCGGCGTCACCAGCTGCGCGCCGGTGAGTGACGTCACGGCCGCGGCGGCTGCGTGGAGAGCTCCACCGGCTCGGTCGGGACTCTGTTGCAGGGCGGCAGGTGGAGGGCGTGTGGCACACGGCGGTGGTGGTGTTCGAGCGCGAGTACTTCTACGGCGGCGCCGGCGTCACCAGCTGCGCGCCGGTGAGTGACGTCACGGCCGCGGCGGCTGCGTGGAGAGCTCCACCGGCTCGGTCGGGACTCTGTTGCAGGGCGGCAGGTGGAGGGCGTGTGGCACACGGCGGTGGTGGTGTTCGAGCGCGAGTACTTCTACGGCGGCGCCGGCGTCACCAGCTGCGCGCCGGTGAGTGACGTCACGGCCGCGGCGGCTGCGTGGAGAGCTCCACCGGCTCGGTCGGGACTCTGTTGCAGGGCGGCAGGTGGAGGGCGTGTGGCACACGGCGGTGGTGGTGTTCGAGCGCGAGTACTTCTACGGCGGCGCCGGCGTCACCAGCTGCGCGCCGGTGAGTGACGTCACGGCCGCGGCGGCTGCGTGGAGAGCTCCACCGGCTCGGTCGGGACTCTGTTGCAGGGCGGCAGGTGGAGGGCGTGTGGCACACGGCGGTGGTGGTGTTCGAGCGCGAGTACTTCTACGGCGGCGCCGGCGTCACCAGCTGCGCGCCGGTGAGTGACGTCACGGCCGCGGCGGCTGCGTGGAGAGCTCCACCGGCTCGGTCGGGACTCTGTTGCAGGGCGGCAGGTGGAGGGCGTGTGGCACACGGCGGTGGTGGTGTTCGAGCGCGAGTACTTCTACGGCGGCGCCGGCGTCACCAGCTGCGCGCCGGTGAGTGACGTCACGGCCGCGGCGGCTGCGTGGAGAGCTCCACCGGCTCGGTCGGGACTCTGTTGCAGGGCGGCAGGTGGAGGGCGTGTGGCACACGGCGGTGGTGGTGTTCGAGCGCGAGTACTTCTACGGCGGCGCCGGCGTCACCAGCTGCGCGCCGGTGAGTGACGTCACGGCCGCGGCGGCTGCGTGGAGAGCTCCACCGGCTCGGTCGGGACTCTGTTGCAGGGCGGCAGGTGGAGGGCGTGTGGCACACGGCGGTGGTGGTGTTCGAGCGCGAGTACTTCTACGGCGGCGCCGGCGTCACCAGCTGCGCGCCGGTGAGTGACGTCACGGCCGCGGCGGCTGCGTGGAGAGCTCCACCGGCTCGGTCGGGTGTCTGTTGCAGGGCGGCAGGTGGAGGGCGTGTGGCACACGGCGGTGGTGGTGTTCGAGCGCGAGTACTTCTACGGCGGCGCCGGCGTCACCAGCTGCGCGCCGGTGAGTGACGTCACGGCCGCGGTGGCTGCGTGGAGAGCTCCACCTGCTCGGTCGGGTGTGCCCACTTCGGGATTAACAGCCCACGCACACTGGGCCACTAGAGGCGACGACTAGTGGCCGGCCACAAGTCGCGAAAGAGATTTTTCATACATTTTATATGGTACCACCGCGCACCGAGCGCTTGAGTGGCGACGTTCGACCCAAAAAAAATGTATGAAAACTCTCTTCCGCGATTTGTGGCGGCCATTAGTCGTCGCCTCTAGTGGCCCAGTGTGCGGGGATGTAACACATCACCCGAGTCCAATTGATTGAAGTGTCGAGTCGATCGAGACATAGATATAATACCTAGCGTCGATTGAAGGATGCCAAACGAGGCAATTGGAAGCCATTCTATTAGATGGAGAAGTACCTTAGTGCGTCGTCCACGTAGATCGCTCGACGCGTACACGGAATGTTCTATTTGTGTGTGGCGCTGGACACCGCGGGACATTTGTCTCAAAGCTTACAGATCCGTACCATATACACTTATGTATGTCTTATTTACGGATATGGGAAACGGGTATGTGTGTGCACCCGACTTCGAGTCTGATCTTTCCTTTGTGTGTTGGAGAGCACCGGCTTTTATGTCCACTATCAGTTATTGATATCTGATAGTGGACATAAAAATCTTATCGTCGAAATCATACTCGTGTGTACAAGGATTTAAGACTTCTCAGCCTTTTTATCTCCAGAAACACCCCTACCACCGTTCTTTATATTTCGCAAGTCGCGTCCTTCTTTCTTTCTTCTTTCGCCCTTCATACGCTGTCACGTATTGTTTTCGTGAATTTTTTTATTCAATGTTTTCAGTCCCACAGAAATAAACTATGAACTTGACGTATGATTCGACCAAAATCTACCTATCCAATATAAATCTATCTAGGAAGTCTATTCTATCGTAAGATTAAACTGTAATAACTCCAGTAGTTTAAAAAATAATAAAACTTCAGATACCGAGGTAATTACATTGTGATCCGAACATTAAAAATCAGCCAAGTGCGAGTCGGGCCTCGCTCTTTCAGGGTTCCGTACATAATTATGAACAATATAATATTTTGGGTCTAAGAAATATTTAATTTCCGAGCTAGACATCGCAACAAACCGTGAAAGAAAAACCCAAAAAAATGTTCGTTTATTTTGGTCACAGTTTATAAACTATTTAATAAATCGTTGTTTTCAGTATTTGTTGTTTAAATAGAGCATATAGTACATAATATACTGAAATATCATATTCCCAACTAGTTTAGTTTTTGAGATAGCCCCCGTCACAAAAATGGTCTAAAACTGACAACTTTGATGGCCTCCCATTCCCTTATTTTTTGAGATAAAAATTAAAAAAATATATATTTGTACTCTACTTAATGAGCTCTAAACAATGATACCCCACAAGCTAGGGTAAAGAAAAAATTTTTTTTTCCGGCTCCTTTTTCATGTATGGGAGCCCCCCTGAAAAATAATTTAATTCAATTTCTAATTCAATATTTGATTTTGGGTTAACGTTTTACACTAAATACCAAAATTTCAGGTTTGTAACTCATTTCGTCTGCGAGCTAGAGACCTGTGACTGGCGGACAGACGGACAGACAGCCGAGTGACATTAATAGGGCTCCGTTTTTTACCCTTCGGGTACGGAACCCTAAAAAGTATTTAAATCCGCGGCCTGTGATCAGCTGTAAGCTGTAAGCTGGTGGTAGTGGGCGTGCGTGGTGATTTACGAGCGATCGACCGCGGCTGTAGTGTGCCGCGCGCCCGCAGGTCTGCGTATGACGTGCGACAAGCGGACGCGGACGCGGACGCGGATGCGGACGCGGCTCGTCGCCGCTCCGCTCCCCTGTCACACGAGATAAACTTTTAACAACATAATATTTTTTTTGGTGTAAGAATTAATCATCGCAACAAACTTTTTGGGTCAACGTTTTACATAAAATATCAAAATTTCAGATTTGTAACTCATTTCGTCTACGAGCTAGAGACCTGTGACCGGCGGACACACAGACAGCATAGTGACATTAATAGGGCTCCGTTTTTATCCTTTGGGTACGGAACCCTAAAAAGCCCTCTTCGTCGTGGTTTAGAGGCGCGAGTGTGCGCGTCTACGTTGACAAATGTGCGTGCGAAAATGCGTGTCGCGACTCGTTTGGTAAACAGTCGTTTGGGAGGAAGCCATGTGCGACCACGACAATATCCAGCATTCTAAAAATATAATGGATTCTTACCTTTACCTCGATAGCCATTTATTTACCAGTTTGCGCGTCTGTATTGCTATTTCGCTATTTGAAAAACGAATTTACTGTTTCAAAATTTTTATTTGTTCATATAATTTGACGTAAAAGTTAGCCAGATGTTAGTTACGCGAAAGTTAAACAATTAGGATAAAAGTGCATCTCTGCAGTCGGTCGCGCTTCCTGCGCTGGCCGCGTGCCCCCGATACCCGGAATAACCTCCACGAGCCGCACCCGTCTCGCTCGCACCCGCAGCGTCCGCCGCGACCACGTCCCCGTCTCCCTCCCTCCCGCGGCCGACTCGGAGTCGCACGGTTCGCTAAAACGATCATTTCCAACAGGAATGCTCTCCAATCGTTAAGGTGACTTCATCTGCTGGTCCGTCGTCGGTAACGTCGGAACACGCGCCGGGGGCGTCGCGTCGCGTCGTCGCTTTATTTTTATGCGGAACTATTCCAGTGGATAGAAATGCCGAGCTATTAATTCAGTTATACGACTTTATAATGGCTAACGTTGGCTCGTGACGTTGCCAGCATTCGTGTATACCTAATAGGTAATGTATTTACGAATTTATCAAATGTTTACAAAAAAATGGACTATCATATTCAGCTCGAGTTGTCCTACGATAAGGCAAAGGCTTCTGCCTGCTGGCGTATTCACTCCACTTACGCATCATGTCGAGCCAGTTAGCGGGAAGCCTTATTCCATCGTCGACTTTGCATTATGACGTCTTCCTAGCAATATCTCTGTGTTATTGGGTAGCTTATAAATGTCCCAGGTTGGAATTTTATTATTATTGCAAGATAGGCTTGCGCTTTGCGACAATCATGCGTAATGGAAAACAATGATGAAGTCTAGGTTGGAACGCGATCGCCTAGATGGTGCCCACTCACCACTACTCCCTCTTGAAGATAGGCAAATGACAGAAAATACGAACGCCAGAAGGCGGAAGGGCGCTCCATACCCTAGTGGTTCGTATTAGGAACGTTGAGCGTTCTACGTCGGTACGGATGATTACAAGGTGTGGGGTGACCGCCCGGTGTGTTGCAGGGCAGCACGCAGCTGGGCGCGCCGCACCAGGTGCAGCGCCTGGGCACCACGTTCGTGCCCTTCCCCGTCTTCAACGAGTACATCCAGGGCCTGGCCACCACCACCTACACGTCAGTACTACCGCTTACTTCTTGGAAACATTATAAAGGGTATTTTGCTGTCGGCGTCGCCAGCTTCCAGCTCATGGACCACGAGATGACAACGATGGTGTCGATCCGGTTGCCTATACTAGCGGCACGCTATGATGGCCGGTTTGACACATTACAATAGTGATGTGGAATGTCAATTTATTCTCGAACAAAAAACAATTAAGTTTTGTTTTTGTACCTGATTAAATAGGTTTAATAAAACAAAAATGTATATGTTTATTTAATTTATTTGAACGAACTGAATATTTGAACGAAAATGAATATACATACTTTATATGCACACAAGAAACATATGAATACAAAAGATACCAAAAAAGGTGCCACAAAAGGCCATAATTAATCAGATTCGTCCATACTACTATTTTCACTGTCGTCACTGCTATCATCACATACATTAATAATTATATGTTCGTTTTCTATAATATTATCTATTTTCACATCTCTTTCATAATCTTCCCTTATTAATTTAACAGTTCTATTCACAACCTTTTCCCAGTCTCCTTTAGTCACATGTTCACAAGCTTCTTCTAATAATTTTAGCATTTTTTTTGTGGTAAATGGGGGTTCTGTATTGTGTCTTGCAGCATATCCCTTAATTTGAGCCCACACCAACTCAATCGCATTATACTCACAATGGTAAGGCGGTAACCGTATAACTCTGTGCCCATGTTCTAATGCTATTTCGTCAATGACGTATCGGATCTTGGTTGGTTTGTTTTCTTTTAAAAGACGTACTAATTCCGCTTTTAACATATTCATGTTTGCATCTACGCCATTTTTACGAAGCCATGCGACGATATCAGCTTTCTTTTGGGATTGGGCAGGTGGCTTGTCAATTTGCATCGAGTGGTATGGGGCGTTGTCCATAATTATAATAGATGGTTCAGGGAGGCTACACAACATTGAGGTAAACCATTCAGTAAACTTTTCTCCATTCATGTCTTCATGATAGTCTCCAGTGGTTTTTGACGCAAAAGCCATGAGAGAACCTTCGACAAACCCGTTGATGGTTCCGGCGTGACAAATTGTAAGTCGCGATCCTTTTCCTACAGGAACTTTGGAAGTAGATGCTGCTGTGTCATCGTTCCAAGAACGGCCTACAGTATGGTTAGCATTAAGCCATGTTTCATCCAAGAACACAACATTTTGCCAATTTTTGATTTCTTTCACTTGCCGTAAAAAAGTATACCTTGCCATCGCTATATCAAATCTTTCCATCAATATTTTGCGTTTGTTACATTTTTTGTATCGAAATCCAATGGTCTTCAAAATCTTCGTTAAAGAACTTTCCCCACCGAAGAATAATCCAGCTTCCTTCAGTGAATGCACCAACTTTTTTCTTGTTGGATACTCCTTCTGTAAATAGTAGCCGTAAACATGTCTTCGGATAGCATCGGCATCAAAGCTATCGATGCCTACGACTGGTTTTGCTCGTTTTCTCTTTTTTGGTGTGTGAAGTTTATTTTCTTCTGTGCCAGTCTCGCCATATTTTTTTTTAGTTATCCGTCTAACAGTTCGTTGTCCAATATTAAGCGCATCAGCTACGCGTTCAACCACTGACGTTATAGGTAAAATTGGCCCTCCATTTTGAGCTTCACGATCGAAATAGTTACGAAGGCGTATTACGAACTCACGTGTCTGACTATTTAGAACAGTTCTCTGCGTACGTTCGGTCATATCGACGAAATCCACAACAAAGGGCTTGAACAGAGTCCAAATTAACGAGCAAGGGTCAACAGTAATGCAGTATCAATATTTGAAATCCAAAGCCAGGTCAAAACTATATCACAATCGCATTGCACTGACAGTTTATACTTTTCGAAGCAACGTCAATTCGAAACTGCTTTGTTTTGCATTGAGCATTGACGCGAGTTTGCCGGAGGTAGTAGTTGTGCTAGCCAGCGATCCTATGTGACGATCGTATTAGATTCCATTTTTAAAAATTTATTGATATTTTTTTGCGATTTCAGAGGTTTGTCCACATAGTGAAAATTGTTCATATTCACAAGTACATTCACCCCTTAAATGGTGCAAACTGATTTTTCTACACTTGTATACATTTAAGAAATCAATTTAATAAATAAATTTTGAGTCCTAAACCTAAAACTACATTCGATAAAATTTATGAATCTCTGCACATCACTATCGTCAATAAAGTAATACAATTATTTCCTTCAAAGTCGTTATCAATTAATACGGAACTTCATGAGAAACTACATTCGATAAAATTTATGAATCTCTGCACATCACTATCGTCAATAAAGTAATACAATTAGTTCCTTCAAAGTCGTTATCAATTAATACGGAACTTCATGAGCGGACAAACGTCAAACCGGCCATCATAGCGTGCCGCTAGAGTAGTCCATAAACATGAAAGTAGGGCCTCGCGGCTTTTCTAAAATATTTTAGCGTCTAAACGATCGGGTATGCATCGTAACAGAATAAAGTCTGGTCTCCCGGCTCCCACCGGCTTCTAACCCATCGGGACCCTCGACAGTAAGCACGCGACTCGGCATAACATTGTCAACAAAGCAAGAAAGAAAATTACTCTCGTGTGTTGTTAAAGCTGTATTGGGGTGTTGTTCCGCAGGGGCGCGGCGTACCGGCTGCTGGAGCACAACTGCAACCACTTCAGCGACGAGGTGGCGCAGTTCGCGTGCGGCGCGCGCGTGCCCAAGCACATCCTGGCGCAGCCCGAGCGCGACCTGCCGCCGCCGCTGCGCCTCGCGCTGCAGGCCGCGCTCGAGCAGCTCGTGCCCGAGGGCGACCAGGTGAGTGTGTGCGCAGGGGCCGGGCGCGGCGTACCGGCTGCTGGAGCACAACTGCAACCACTTCAGCGACGAGGTGGCGCAGTTCGCGTGCGGCGCGCGCGTGCCCAAGCACATCCTGGCGCAGCCCGAGCGCGACCTGCCGCCGCCGCTGCGCCTCGCGCTGCAGGCCGCGCTCGAGCAGCTCGTGCCCGAGGGCGACCAGGTGAGTGTGTGCGCAGGGGCCGGGCGCGGCGTACCGGCTGCTGGAGCACAACTGCAACCACTTCAGCGACGAGGTGGCGCAGTTCGCGTGCGGCGCGCGCGTGCCCAAGCACATCCTGGCGCAGCCCGAGCGCGACCTGCCGCCGCCGCTGCGCCTCGCGCTGCAGGCCGCGCTCGAGCAGCTCGTGCCCGAGGGCGACCAGGTGAGTGTGTGCGCAGGGGCCGGGCGCGGCGTACCGGCTGCTGGAGCACAACTGCAACCACTTCAGCGACGAGGTGGCGCAGTTCGCGTGCGGCGCGCGCGTGCCCAAGCACATCCTGGCGCAGCCCGAGCGCGACCTGCCGCCGCCGCTGCGCCTCGCGCTGCAGGCCGCGCTCGAGCAGCTCGTGCCCGAGGGCGACCAGGTGAGTGTGTGCGCAGGGGCCGGGCGCGGCGTACCGGCTGCTGGAGCACAACTGCAACCACTTCAGCGACGAGGTGGCGCAGTTCGCGTGCGGCGCGCGCGTGCCCAAGCACATCCTGGCGCAGCCCGAGCGCGACCTGCCGCCGCCGCTGCGCCTCGCGCTGCAGGCCGCGCTCGAGCAGCTCGTGCCCGAGGGCGACCAGGTGAGTGTGTGCGCAGGGGCCGGGCGCGGCGTACCGGCTGCTGGAGCACAACTGCAACCACTTCAGCGACGAGGTGGCGCAGTTCGCGTGCGGCGCGCGCGTGCCCAAGCACATCCTGGCGCAGCCCGAGCGCGACCTGCCGCCGCCGCTGCGCCTCGCGCTGCAGGCCGCGCTCGAGCAGCTCGTGCCCGAGGGCGACCAGGTGAGTGTGTGCGCAGGGGCCGGGCGCGGCGTACCGGCTGCTGGAGCACAACTGCAACCACTTCAGCGACGACGTGGCGCAGTTCGCGTGCGGCGCGCGCGTGCCCAAGCACATCCTGGCGCAGCCCGAGCGCGACCTGCCGCCGCCGCTGCGCCTCGCGCTGCAGGCCGCGCTCGAGCAGCTCGTGCCCGAGGGCGACCAGGTGAGTGTGTGCGCAGGGGCCGGGCGCGGCGTACTGGCTGCTGGAGCACAACTGCAACCACTTCAGCGACGACGTGGCGCAGTTCGCGTGCGGCGCGCGCGTGCCCAAGCACATCCTGGCGCAGCCCGAGCGCGACCTGCCGCCGCCGCTGCGCCTCGCGCTGCAGGCCGCGCTCGAGCAGCTCGTGCCCGAGGGCGACCAGGTGAGTGTGTGCGCAGGGGCCGGGCGCGGCGTACCGGCTGCTGGAGCACAACTGCAACCACTTCAGCGACGAGGTGGCGCAGTTCGCGTGCGGCGCGCGCGTGCCCAAGCACATCCTGGCGCAGCCCGAGCGCGACCTGCCGCCGCCGCTGCGCCTCGCGCTGCAGGCCGCGCTCGAGCAGCTCGTGCCCGAGGGCGACCAGGTGAGTGTGTGCGCAGGGGCCGGGCGCGGCGTACCGGCTGCTGGAGCACAACTGCAACCACTTCAGCGACGACGTGGCGCAGTTCGCGTGCGGCGCGCGCGTGCCCAAGCACATCCTGGCGCAGCCCGAGCGCGACCTGCCGCCGCCGCTGCGCCTCGCGCTGCAGGCCGCGCTCGAGCAGCTCGTGCCCGAGGGCGACCAGGTGAGTGTGTGCGCAGGGGCCGGGCGCGGCGTACCGGCTGCTGGAGCACAACTGCAACCACTTCAGCGACGAGGTGGCGCAGTTCGCGTGCGGCGCGCGCGTGCCCAAGCACATCCTGGCGCAGCCCGAGCGCGACCTGCCGCCGCCGCTGCGCCTCGCGCTGCAGGCCGCGCTCGAGCAGCTCGTGCCCGAGGGCGACCAGGTCGCACCAGTGCAACTGTCCAGACCGCTAGTGTAAGGTCGGCTCACGTGTGTGTCCGTGTGCAGGTGTACGCGAACGGCGTGCGGCACAGCCGGCGCGACAGCCCCGACTTCCTCACGCTCAACCACCAGATAGAGGAGGCCAGGTGAGCGGGCGACTGCTTTTATTCCTCTTACTTGCTATTATAACAATTGACGCGACACTATACCGAAGATATCCTATACGAGATTAGTATTGCTCTCAAACAACTTAAGGACAACAAGGCGCCAGGTGATGACGGAATCACAGCTGAAATCCTGAAAGCAGGTGGAAAATCGGTTCTTAAGGTCTTTCAGCGACTGGTCAATTCCGTCATCGATGAGGGTATAACGCCAGAGGCATGGCACAGAAGCGTGGTGGTTCTTTTCTTCAAAAAGGGCGATAATACGCTGCTGAAGAATTATTATAGACCCATCTCGCTGCTGAGCCATGTCTATAAGTTGTTCTCGAGAGTCATTACGAATCGTCTCGCTCGTAGGTTCGACGACTTCCAGCCTCCCGAACAGGCCGGGTTCCGAAAAGGCTTCAGTACCATTAATCCATACGCTGCGGCAGGTTATACAGAAGACCGAAGAGTATAACCGGCCGCTTTACTTAGCTTTTGTGAACTATGAGAAAGCCTTCGATTCGGTGAAAATTTAGAGCTGTATTGAGATCACTACAGAGATGCCGGATGCCGGAGACTATCGGTATATCCAAGCGCTGAAGTGTTTGTACGAAAACGCCACTATGTCAATCCTTATACAGGACCAGACTAGTTCAATTGCAGCAAGTAGTGCGTCAGAGGATGTTATCTCCCTGAAGCTATTTAACGCTGCGTTGGAAGACGTCTTTAAGTTTCTGGACTGGAACGGACTTGGCATCAATATAAACGGCGAGTACACCACTCACATACGGTTTGCCGACGATATAGCCGTTATGGCAGAGACTCTGGGAGACCTTAATACAATGCTCAATGATCTTAGCAGAGTTTCTCAACAGGTGGGCCTAAAAATGAACATGAGTAAGACGAAAGTCATGTCTAATGCTCATGTTCCGCTCCACCCGGTAATGGTTGAGAACTCGACACTCGAAACTGTAGACGAGTATATATACCTGGGACACACGGTCCAGCTAGGTAGGTCCAATTTTGAGAAAGAGATCAACCGCCGAAACCAACTCGTCTGGACAGCGTTCGGGAAACTTCGAGATGTCTTTTCGTCCAATATCTGGCAGTGTAGAAGAAAAGCTCTCTGAAGATGAAAGTCTTCGAACAGTGCGTGTTGCCAGTGATGAGTTACGGATCTGAGACATGGTCGCTAAAAATGGGCCTCATAAGAAGGCTCAGGGTTACTCAGCGGGCGATAGAGAGAGCTATGCTCGGTGTATCCTTGCGGGATCAAATCAGAAATGAAGAGATCTGCAGGAGAACCAGAGTTACTGACATAGCTCATCGAGTCGCGAGACTGATGTGGCAATGGGCATTGCTCAAAGAACTGATGGACGTTGGGGTCCCAAGGTGCTTGAATGGCGACCAGTAAACAAAGCGCAGGTAGACCCCCACTCGATGGACTGACAATCTCATGCGAGTCGCTGGCAGCCGCTGTAATCAGGCGTCACAAGATCGTGTTCTGTGGCGATCCTTGCAAGAGACCTGTGTCCGGCAGTGGACGTCTATTGGTTGAGACGACGACGACCATAGAGCTACCATCCCCTCGGAATGCCCTTTCTTTCTGAACAATTTTCAAAAACTAAAGAATCCCTAAAGGTCCGCGTCCGCGCAGGCGCATTTAATCTTTTAAAGCGGTTAGGCGGTTTAATCTTTCCATACTTTTCTCGGTACCTTACTATAAGAAGAATACGCTAAGAAGGTCCCTTTAACCCTAATTTGGCACAATGATCACTGCAAATACTAATCTCTGTTTCGTATATCATCCCATTTAAAAAAGTGATCGAGTAAACCCTGAGTAGGTTAGTAGATGAGTAGTGTAGTGTGGTGTTGTGTGGCGTGGCGTGGCATGGTGTTGCGTGGCGTGGCGTGGTGGTGTGTGGCAGTGGTTGTGCGCGCAGGTGCGGCGCGGCGGGCGGCGTGGCGGGCGCGCTCGCGCTGCTGCGGACGCTGGCGCGCGCGGCCGCCGCGTGCAGCGCGCTGCGCGACGCGCCGCACGACGCGCCGCGCAAGCCCTTCTAGATACATCCACACTACAACCTACATACATTCCACACACCTCATCCATGCCATCCAATCATCCATTACCTATGTACCTACTCACTTTTAAATTCAAATAAAAATAAGTTAAACGGTCTTCCACTGTTTTCTTATTTGCTAATTTAGAAATATTTACTATTTCTAAATTAGATTTTGATTATTCTAAGAGATCACAACAAAAGTAACGATCTCCGAAATGTTTGATTCACAGGATATTAAGCAACTCTTTGATGCCAAGTATGTCGATCTGCTTGCGCTAAGTGATGGCTTTAACTATTACGGTGCCTGAAATTCCTTGAACGAGCATTGCTCCATAACACTATCGAGTATTTAACTACTCGACAGATTGATATATTTCTCATTATAAAGTTGCTCTCTATGATGTAAACCCAGAATAGATCATTTCGGAGATAGTTTTTTTTTTTTTTTTTTTTTTGATTTTTATCGAACTGTTTTCACTGAATACAGACTATGTGTCAAATAAAGTTTTCCTTCGATATTCCGCCCTCAGCGTTTACATTTTGAATCAAAGAGCATTGTCAAGATGTGACTACATCTATAACCTACAATCCTGTCAACTGTGTAGCTTCAACGTGCATATTTTGGTATTCTCTACGTCACGTATCCCGATCCACACTCTCCACGAGGCTACACGAGGCGACGCGAGTGCGCGAGAGGACGGTGCGCTCGTGTCCCCTCGTCTTCCCTCGCCTCGCCTCGCTGCAGCCTCCAGTCGCCGAGAGCCTCGCGAGTCTGGATCGGGCATGAGGTAACTCGGGAAGTGGTGCACTGATGTGTTCAGAGTGGTGTCACAAGAGCTGGACGCGCGGCGCAGCACGCTCGCGGAGAAGCTGGCGCGCAAGGAGCGCCGCAAGGAGAAGAAGAGGAAGAAGCTGCGCGATCAGAACGGCGGCGACGCGCCCGACCACGACGACGGTGAGTACCATCGACGAACCGGGCAAGTTCCTCCAAAGACAACAAAAAATTATGAAAATAGGTGTGTGTGTGGGTGGGTGTGTGTGTGTGTGTGTGTGTGTGTGTGTGTGTGTGTGTGTGTGTGTGTGTGTGTGTGTGTGTGTGTGTGTGTGTGTGTGTGTGTGTGTGTGTGTGTGTGTGTGTGTGTGTGTGTGTGTGTGTGTGTGTGTGTGTGTGTCTGTCTGTCTGTGTGTATCTGTGTGTCTGTCTGTCTGTCTGTGTGTCTGTGTGTCTATGTGTCTATGACTAGATGGCGCGATAGACGGCCTTGTTTGTTTGCAACATGTCGCGTTTTCGTGTCACCCTGTGTGCACGCATCATAAAAATTCAAAAATTGCCATATTTTTCTTTTGTCTTTTGTCCGCACACATAAATACATCCAATTTCCCGTATGCAAACATATTTGTTAACGATCTCCGAAATGCTTCATTCTAGCTTCACAAGATGAAAAGCAACTCTCCGATACAAATAGCTCAGTCTGTCTGCGCTAACTGATTGTGAATCTTTTTATGTCACCCGATATTCTTTTAACAGGCTTTGCTCCATAACACAGTAAAATATTAGGTTCGGTTTTATACAGTTACTGCACAATAGTTAGTTAAGATAATATTCTGCATCAGAAAGTTTCTCTTCATCCTGTGAACCCTAGAATCATTCATTTCGGAAATCCTTACCGAATTTGGTAAGAACTCTTAGAATAAAATTAAATAATGACCATTGCCCCTTATTTTTGATTCAAAAACAACAGACAGCGTACAAGCATCATTTGTTTACAATGACCAAATGAAATGATTTGATCCCACCCCCTAACCCTATTGTGACGTTAACTGAGTGGTAATATGATTGGAAGTAGTACAAAGTAATCACTGCTGACCAGTCTTAAGGGTCGGCAGTGCTATAATCGGGTAAAACAAGGTACAGCTTTCCGAGTTTTTACAATAGTAAATATTTAAACTTCTACACAAAATAAATACCATTAGTGACTTTATAAAATGAAGTATAAGATGATTAAAAAAAATCGCTACAAAGTCTTATATTAACAATAGAAAAAAATCGGGAAGTTCATAGAAAACTCTAAAATAGCGTTGCCGCTTTCCGAGTATTCTGAATTAGTTTGAGACATAAACACAACAAAAAATATTTTAAATTAATGTTAAAAGAACAAGGAACACGATAAATAAACTTGTTTTCCAATACAACTTTAAGTTTTTTTGAAATTGGGTAGCAAACATACCACATTTTTATCCACGATTTCTTCATACAAATTACTATGGCGCGCACCACTGCAAATTTCAACCTATATATTCCCGGAACGCGAAGCTTACGTTTCAATCGCCCGCGGGCTGTCAAGGTGGAAGGTGTGCTCGTCGCTTCAAAAATCCTGTCGCGATCTCTGCTCGTGTACAAACACAAAAACTCACTGGAGCGGTACCATTGGACAAAAGCACGTGACTAAATACCTACCATGACGAGAAGCTTCATAAAAGAGCTCCGCTGTGAGGGGCTGCTACCTACGTAGTTCGCGCGAGATTATAATATTTTTCTATAAATTAGGATTTTTTTAACCTTTATTTAGTTAACTTCAGTAAATGATAAAATTAAAAAAATGTAAAATATACCAAATTCTTGCACTATGTGTATGTGAAATTCCAAAATTTATTATTTTAGAAAATTTCTTTTTTTTTCCTGTCAACCCTATATTTTTTGAACTCTAACTTTCATTATATCTGTATAATTATTTAGTCAGTCGTCATCATTTCATCAATCATTTTTGAAAGCTTTTATCGCCGAAACTATGACTCATAGCCCCATGGTGTTGGTGTTAATTTTTTTTTGACGTGATAAAGTCTTATAAATCGATGAACGCCGGCACGCACGAAAAAGCATGACACTTGAGCCGAGCGTGCAAGCGAGAGCGCGGAACAAGCGATAGAGAGGCACGATCTTCCTAAGTGTTTGGTTTCATCAATGTTTTCTCATTATGTTGTCACGTAAAATTATCTTCCGTAAACCGATTTTTCAGACAACCAATTTTTTTTTGTGATGTTTGTATGATCGCGTGGTCAGATTTTTGAAAGCTTTTACTTCCAAAACCATGGTCTATAGGTCCCTTAATGTTACTCAACCTTCTTATTTTTGTGATATCTATTCTGCTCACGTGGTTAGATTTTTAAAGGCTTATATCTCCGAAACTATAGGGTGCAGCAAAATGTTGTTGGTACTCAAACTTCTTATTTTCGTGATGTCTTTATTGCTCACGTGGTCAGATTTTTAAAACCTTACATATCCGAAACTATAGGGTGCAGCCCCATGTTGTTGGTACTCAAACTTCTTATTTTCGCGATATCTATGTGCTCACGTGGTCAGATTTTTAAAACCTTACATATCCGAAACTATAGGGTGCAGCCTCATGTTGTTGGTACTCAAACTTCTTATTTTCGCGATATCTATGTGATCACATAGTCATATTTTTAAAAGCTTATATCTCCGAAACTATAGGGTGCAGCCCCATGTTGTTGGTACTCAAACTTCTTATTTTCGCGATATCTATGTGCTCACGTAGTCAGATTTTTAAAAGCTTATATCTCCGAAACTATAGGGTGCAGCCTCATGTTGTTGGTACTCAAACTTCTTATTTTCGCGATATCTATGTGATCACATAGTCAGATTTTTAAAAGCTTATATCTCCGAAACTATAGGGTGCAGCCCTATGTTGTTGGTACTCAAACTTCTTATTTTCTCGATGTCTATGTGCTCACGTAGTCAGATTTTTAAAAGCTTATATCTCCGAAACTATAGGGTGCAGCCCCATGTTGTTGGTACTCAAACTTCTTATTTTCGCGATATCTATGTGCTCACGTGGTCAGATTTTTAAAACCTTACATATCCGAAACTATAGGGTGCAGCCTCATGTTGTTGGTACTCAAACTTCTTATTTTCGCGATATCTATGTGCTCACGAGGTCAGATTTTTAAAACCTTACATATCCGAAACTATAGGGTGCAGCCCCATGTTGTTGGTACTCAAACTTCTTATTTTCGCGATATCTATGTGATCACATAGTCATATTTTTAAAAGCTTATATCTCCGAAACTATAGGGTGCAGCCCTATGTTGTTGGTACTCAAACTTCTTATTTTCACGATGTCTATGTGCTCACGTAGTCAGATTTTTAAAACCTTATATCTCCGAAACTATAGGGTGCAGCCCCATGTTGTTGGTACTCAAACTTCTTATTTTCGCGATATCTATGTGCTCACGTGGTCAGATTTTTAAAACCTTACATATCCGAAACTATAGGGTGCAGCCTCATGTTGTTGGTACTCAAACTTCTTATTTTCGCGATATCTATGTGCTCACGTGGTCAGATTTTTAAAACCTTACATATCCGAAACTATAGGGTGCAGCCTCATGTTGTTGGTACTCAAACTTCTTATTTTCGCGATATCTATGTGATCACATAGTCATATTTTTAAAAGCTTATATCTCCGAAACTATAGGGTGCAGCCCTATGTTGTTGGTACTCAAACTTCTTATTTTCACGATGTCTATGTGCTCACGTAGTCAGATTTTTAAAACCTTATATCTCCGAAACTATAGGGTGCAGCCCCATGTTGTTGGTACTCAAACTTCTTATTTTCGCGATATCTATGTGCTCACGTGGTCAGATTTTTAAAACCTTACATATCCGAAACTATAGGGTGCAGCCTCATGTTGTTGGTACTCAAACTTCTTATTTTCGCGATATCTATGTGATCACATAGTCATATTTTTAAAAGCTTATATCTCCGAAACTATAGGGTGCAGCCCTATGTTGTTGGTACTCAAACTTCTTATTTTCACGATGTCTATGTGCTCACGTAGTCAGATTTTTAAAAGCTTATATCTCCGAAACTATAGGGTGCAGCCCCATGTTGTTGGTACTCAAACTTCTTATTTTCGCGATATCTATGTGCTCACGTGGTCAGATTTTTAAAACCTTACATATCCGAAACTATAGGGTGCAGCCCCATGTTGTTGGTACTCAAACTTCTTATTTTCGCGATATCTATGTGCTCACGTAGTCAGTTTTTTAAAAGCTTATACTCCGAAACTATAGGGTGCAGCCTCATGTTGTTGGTACTCAAACTTCTTATTTTCGCGATATCTATGTGATCACATAGTCCGATTTTTAAAAGCTTATATCTCCGAAACTATAGGGTGCAGCCTCATGTTGTTGGTACTCAAACTTCTTATTTTCGCGATATCTATGTGATCACATAGTCAGATTTTTAAAAGCTTATATCTCCGAAACTATAGGGTGCAGCCCTATGTTGTTGGTACTCAAACTTCTTATTTTCACGATGTCTATGTGCTCACGTAGTCAGATTTTTAAAAGCTTATATCTCCGAAACTATAGGGTGCAGCCCCATGTTGTTGGTACTCAAACTTCTTATTTTCGCGATATCTATGTGCTCACGTGGTCAGATTTTTAAAACCTTACATATCCGAAACTATAGGGTGCAGCCTCATGTTGTTGGTACTCAAACTTCTTATTTTCGCGATATCTATGTGCTCACGTGGTCAGATTTTTAAAACCTTACATATCCGAAACTATAGGGTGCAGCCTCATGTTGTTGGTACTCAAACTTCTTATTTTCGCGATATCTATGTGATCACATAGTCATATTTTTAAAAGCTTATATCTCCGAAACTATAGGGTGCAGCCCTATGTTGTTGGTACTCAAACTTCTTATTTTCACGATGTCTATGTGCTCACGTAGTCAGATTTTTAAAACCTTATATCTCCGAAACTATAGGGTGCAGCCCCATGTTGTTGGTACTCAAACTTCTTATTTTCGCGATATCTATGTGCTCACGTGGTCAGATTTTTAAAACCTTACATATCCGAAACTATAGGGTGCAGCCTCATGTTGTTGGTACTCAAACTTCTTATTTTCGCGATATCTATGTGATCACATAGTCATATTTTTAAAAGCTTATATCTCCGAAACTATAGGGTGCAGCCCTATGTTGTTGGTACTCAAACTTCTTATTTTCACGATGTCTATGTGCTCACGTAGTCAGATTTTTAAAAGCTTATATCTCCGAAACTATAGGGTGCAGCCCCATGTTGTTGGTACTCAAACTTCTTATTTTCGCGATATCTATGTGCTCACGTGGTCAGATTTTTAAAACCTTACATATCCGAAACTATAGGGTGCAGCCCCATGTTGTTGGTACTCAAACTTCTTATTTTCGCGATATCTATGTGCTCACGTAGTCAGTTTTTTAAAAGCTTATACTCCGAAACTATAGGGTGCAGCCTCATGTTGTTGGTACTCAAACTTCTTATTTTCGCGATATCTATGTGATCACATAGTCCGATTTTTAAAAGCTTATATCTCCGAAACTATAGGGTGCAGCCTCATGTTGTTGGTACTCAAACTTCTTATTTTCGCGATATCTATGTGATCACATAGTCAGATTTTTAAAAGCTTATATCTCCGAAACTATAGGGTGCAGCCCTATGTTGTTTGTACTCAAACTTCTTATTTTCACGATATCTATGTGCTCACGTGGTCAGATTTTTAAAACCTTACATATCCGAAATTATAGGGTGCAGCCCCATGTTGTTGGTACTCAATCTATTTATTTTCGTGTTGTCTGTATGATCGCGTGGTCAGTCGCTATCAACCATTATTTTTGAAAGCTTTTATCTCCAAAACTATGATCCACAACCCCATGTTGCTTGAAAGTACTTGATACTCAATCTTTAAATTCGTGGAATTATGACGCAGTGTCGAAGAAGCTAGTACTCATAAAAGGCAAAGGCTACCTATAAAATTTCCACTTTAAAAATAAATAAAGATCTGAATTTCATTTACTAAACCATACCTTAATGGCCTAAAGAAATACCTATTTACCTAATACCTAAACCCATAGAAAAAATAGAGTTTACAATCGATGTTTTATATATTAATGCGCGAAAAATACTTTATGTTAAATTAAAATACCTACACTGCCATCTCATCTCATCATCATCTGCCAAAAACCATAAGATATTACTACGACCTAATCAATACAAATAATTAACGCACATTTCAGTAAATTCACGTTGATCATTGATCATGAAAGTGTGGCAGACATTTCAGTTGCAAAAGCCGTGTCTATTATTTAGATTTTTTTTTAATCTAACGCCTACGCCTAAACCCATGATGATTAGAAATAAATAGGTTAATAATAATAATATTAACATTTTGTACACGGACGTGAGAGTAAGATACATAAAAAATAATATTAATAAGTCAGTGAAGTAGTAGTAGCTGTTATTTTACTACACGGTAGGTATAATATCGACAAACATCTCGATAATAAGATAGCTAAGTATGCCTAGGTGAAGAACTCGCTCGCAACTCGCCTGCCGTGAATCGAGTGCGCGCACCCGTAGTACCGCTGCTGAATGTATCTATGTGTGCGTGCGCCGACGGTGGCTCTGTGTGTAGCGTTATATGCCTAGTTTTGACTACGCGCTCAAGGTATGCCGACCCTTAACTCTTAAGTAACCTTGATTCGCGCCTGTGAAATAATTACGAGCAATTACTCTGTGTATATAAATTGCGGTTCTCATAAATTCTGCTTTGTATACAATAATATAATTGAATAATGCATAAGTAATTTGTAACGCTTGAAGACAACGAAATTTATATAGAATGAACTAGAACACCTCTAATATCTTGGATCAGTCGTATGTAATCTAGTTTTAACATTTCAGTCACGGTCTAAATTAAGATTTATTTCTTTATTTGAACAGTCAGAGCTCTTATGACGGAAGATGAGTCTAGTTATTTCGTTGTAGGACAAGGTAATAGCAACTTGGAATTTGTTTGTCACGACTCACGACTGAGTCAATGGTTTAACGTGAAAATAAAGTAAGTTTTTTTTTAAAGTTAAACGGTTTTATTGAAAAGCAAGATTTTACTGATGTACATAATGTACTAAATGCTAAAAAAAACGAATCTCTTTATCAATCTAGGACATTTTTCAGACTAAAAAACAAAATCACATTATTTGTGAATTTGAAGTAAGGTGAGGTAATTAAGTTCATTTATTCACAAGTTACAAAGCTCTGACAGACAGAGTGACAAATACACCCAACAGACTCAGAGACCTCGCTTCGCTCGATTAAGGCCGCTCTCTTCACGCGCTTCTCCATACAAACGTATTACGCTTATTATTCTAATATTTGTCACAATAGGTCTAAAGTTAAGTCAGATATCAATTTATATCTCCATTATCTATGCCATAAAATAAAAATATTAGTAAAATTATATTTATTTTGAATGTTATGACGCTCGAAAAACCACTATTTTTGGGCAAATTTTGGGGCAACTTCGTGCGTAAATAAACTATATAAGAAACTAGAAAATTGAAAAACGACCGAAGTCTTATCATAGGTTACTTCATAATAATTACAAATGTCTTTAGTTCATGTAAAAAATTGCCAAATATTTGCTAAAATAGGCGAAATTCCAAACCTAGATTTGCATCTTTTTACTTTGCCGTTTTTCACTAAAAATCATGATATCTCAAGCAAAACTTATTTATTTAATTAATTTATTATTTATTTATGTATATATTTTTAGTACTCTTCTTTACTGAAGACGTCTCGCTCTCTAAATGCAGAAATCACTGTTTTAGACTCCACTCACCAACGATTTGTCGCTGCCATGGAGAGGGCTCTTAAGTATTAGTGAGTACTGAGACTACTAAGTATCACACTTCACACTAATATTATAAAGGCGAAAGTTTGTGTGTATGTATGTTTGTTATTCTTTAACGCCGCAACTACTGAACCCATTTTGCTGTTTAGAATAGAGATCGACTATGCCCGGACTTAACACATACCTAAGCTACTTTTTATCCTGAAAAAATCCACAGTTCGCGCAGGATTTTGAAAAAATTTAAATTTGCTATAGCAATCTAGCTGCAGCTAGATTGGTATATTAGTATAGAAAACTTCCTTGAAATTAGGTATAAAGGTTGGAAAAGGGAGCGGAAACGGGAACCGGAAATCCATGATTCCCTCGATTTGTGAAAAACCAAAATTCACGCGGGCGAAGCCGCGGGCAAATGCATGTAAAATCGATGGAATAGCTCCCACATAAATCGAATGTTGAACAAAGTGCTTGCGGCTCGCGACCTGAGGCCTTATGCCGACTTTGTACATAGTGGCAATGATGATCTAAATTCGGGTATCGACACACAATGACTTTAGAGCAAAATGAACCCAAAGACTTATTTTAAAGTCGTAATTCAATAGTTCGCTGTTCGAATATTTATTTTACAACATTTCTGCTTGGGGCGCTGGCTGTTTTCGAATGCTGAATGTATTATATTACTCTGAAGTCATTGTGATTCGATCAATAGTATTTAGTAAAATTTTCGAGCTCTGCAAAGTGAGACTAAGCATACTGTTGTAACACTAGCCCGTGTGATCGACCTCGTCTATTTCGCGTCGCCGGTTGAACGATCCGCAAATAGGTCGGCCAGCGCACTGCGCACGACGCGTCCCGGTGCTATGCCTTCGGGAAACCCGGATGTCCCGGTCCTCAGGTACGGTGGACTCGGACACCCACCGTTAACCGCCTAGCCTCTGTTAATACAAATACGCAGGACTGGCTATTGAACGAAGGGCATTAATCATCATTTTGGCTCCGATCACTAGAAAAGTGGGAGTGAAGGTGTCCTGTGAATTGCGATAAATTGTATCTATTGGGAATGTCAAATGTTCCCAGAGGCTTCCGTGCTGCGCTCGGAATAGGCTAGATCAGCTCATTTTGTACGGCCATAGACTGTCCGGCTGTACTCGTATAAATGGAGATCATCGGGTTAACCGGAAAATTCCTAAACACTTCGAGAGTGTACCGGAGGATGTTTTCGAGTTTAATGTCGTCGGCGATGAGGCACGGCCGGGGCGCGCGGCCCTGGCGGCGTGCCAGCGCGGCGCCCGCGCGCGCCAGTGCGAGCGGCTCCTGCGCCTGGTCCGCCACACCGTCCGCGCTCCGCGAAGTTCCCGCCGCGACGCCAGGGGGCGCCCGAGCGTCCGTCCACCTGCCCGTACTTCTGAACTCCGTGCACGTTGCGACTCAGTCGCCGCCATACACTGTACCCGTGTTCGTCCTTTGCGATCTATTTGTCGGCGTGTTCCAGCCGTAACCTCTGGAAATAGACTGTGTTATAAATAATCTGTGTTTCTTTAGATCTGTACTTGTGTTTTAAATTCTAAACTTTGTAAAATATCAGTGATTCGATCGTGCTTTTCCTCCAGAAATACACGCGGTTCTGTGGTATGTGACACGGATGAAATATTGATTGTTGAAAGTTGTACCTACTAGAATATGGCTGCGAGCTCGCGTCGATCGAACGCTTAAAATATCTGCGGATGACTGCGGCGGCGGACGAGCGACGAGCGCAGACCGCGCGTGCTTTGCTGAAGAATTAAATATGTTGGATTCAGAGATCCCGTTCGAGATTGTATTGGAACCGATATTTTTACGGTTACTAAAATTGTTTCGATGCAGTTCAAAACTATTTCAATTGATGCATTAACTCTTAGCGACCCTTCACCATCAGGATTGAGATGTCGGGACGTGGTTTTCAATTCTGAAGTCTAAAAGTTCCTACGATATCAATTCACAATCAACAGTTCATAAAGCTCCATGGCATAGGAATGCAGTATCTTAAAACATTAGGATTGAGGAGTTAAACCTGAAGTATAATTATGAAGTCTATAAACTTAGTTCCTACTATATGAATTCACAATCGATTGTTGCTAAATCCCCATAGTTTATATGGACAGTACCCTTCACCATCAGGATCGAGGAATTAGAACCAAAAATTGTTATGGGATCGTCTCGCAAACCTCTATCGATTAAAGAATCACGTAAATGAGTCCTGAAAACAGTTTATAATCTTGCAGCTTTAATATTATAGTGTTCGATAAATGGTAATGGGATCTGATAAGGATACAAATCTAAAATATCAAATACGAATAGGTATGCCATTGATACATAGCCGATACCAGAATCGTCACTGCTCTACTCGTAGGTATAACATGACAGACTTTCACCACGTGTTAGATCTCGCGTGTAAACTTCTGACTTCTGAGTAGGTAAACAAAACACTCGGTGTCCGTTTCCATTGAAATGTAACCGTCTCTAGCGTCACCCTGAGCCAAACTGTATTAAGATCCACACTGCCGTGGTATAACTAAAACGCCGTTACCTAGTTGCTCCTAAGGAACTAGGTAACGGAACCTAGGTAACCTCCTAAGGAACTATACCACGGCAGCACAGGGGGCGCACTTACAATGACTTTCTATCCCTCCTATCTTGAAGCCCAAGGCGAGAACGTAGCGACGGCGAAACAGGAGGTGCTTGCTCCACCCTACATGAACATGAACCGTAGTAGTACCGTGAGAAGTAGAATTAACCGAACACTTTGAAAATTACAGCGTCTAATTCGAAATATCTGCGCGAAATCAATTCCCTACCCCCGTGTCCCTCTTCCTGTGACAATCACACTCCCCCCACAGTGCCCCCGTCACTGCGCTCGTCCAGCGGTGTAGGGTGGGTCGTTTGGCGTGGTGTTGTGTGTGATGGAGTGTTTGTCGCGTCAGACATGGCGGAGGCGGTGGAGCTGGCGCCGGAGCCGCGCGCGGCGCTGGCCGGGCCCAGCTCGCGTGACGCGGGCGCGGACGCGGACGCGGACGCGGACGAGCGGCGCGCGGAGGAACAGCGGCGCCGCGAGCGCGACCCGCCCATCGTCTACAGGGACATCGACGTGAGTTTTTTTCATTCAACCACAAATTAGCCTTTCACTGCAATTAAGTGATGATGCAATCTAAGATGGAAGCGGGCTAACTTGGAAGAGGTGTGCATACCCCTGATCGGTTTCTACACGGCATCGTCCCGGAACGCTAAATCGCTTGGCGACATGGCTTTGCCGGTAGGGTGGTAACCAGCCACGGCTGAAGCCTCCCACCAGACCAGACCAGAGACAATTTAGAAATTTTAAAATCCCTAATTGCCCCTGCCGGAAATCGAACCTGGGATCTCCCACTTATAAAACCACAGCGCTCAGTGTTCATGCACTGGTACATATGCTTGGTATGTTGCAAGTCCAGCGGCGACTGGTCAAGCCCAGTAGCGGTCCCTGCGATAACTCGGCGAGCTCTTGTGTGTTTCCATTCCACTATTTAGTTTTCTTATATTGTCACTAAAGTTTACATAATCCGCCGCATTTAAGTTTTTAAAACTTTAATTTTCGATATAATAGTAACATTATGTCCATTCTCCAGGATGCAAGCTATCTCTGTTCCAAACATCAACATCCGTTTGGGCGTAGCTACTAAGCCTACTAATATTATGATAGTGGAAATGTTTATTTGTTGATTTGATGATTTGATGTTCCATCATTTTTTTTTTTAATTTATTTATCACGCCGCAATAGAGCTACTTTGCTACTTTTGCGTGGAGAGTCACATGTTTTTATGTCAAAAAATAAAAAAGTTGCCACGGGATTTTTAAACAATCTCAATTTGTGCAAAGATATCGGCCGTCATTTAGTGAAATATAAAGAAAAAATATAACTATAAAATATGTATACAATTCCGAGGATTTACTGACTAACGAATAATGGTTTTAATTCAGCTTTACAAACGTAAAAAGGATTCGACATTGAATCCGTCGTAATCTATTTTTAACACTTATGATTCATGCGATGCAACAGATGGTAACGTTTCATGCTCTCATCTCCCACTAATATTGTAATCTACTCGTTAGTACCACACGAGTAGTAAATCTACAGAGAGGAAGCTTCCACAAGCGGCCCGCTGTAGGTATACTCACACAAACACACTCACCAACGGTTCACGGACGCGCGCTCGTTCCACTAACCGGTACAGTTGGTGACAAACGTGCGCATATGTGTGAGTGTACCTACAGCGGGCCGCTTGTAGAAGCTTCCCCTCTGTAGGTACTCTGTGTTAGTACTTAGCTGATTTGTTTATACGCTCGCGCACCACTCATGTCCGACTGAGAACTGGCGCATTTTATAAACAACTATGTAAGACATAAAAGTGCACAAAGATGCATTCTCTGTTCATTCTCCTAGTCTGATGAGTTGTCAAAGCGACACGATCGGAGAGAGATCAGGCGTAGGAACGACGGCTTTACGGGCTCTTCGATACATGGGGGTGCAACACCGAAGCTGTGACCGAAGGCTCTCATGCTCTGCAGCCGAACAAGCTAGCCATTGGATCAATGAGGAAGTTGGTTAAAAACAGTTCTCTTGAATCCGAAACATTCGAATATCTCGCAAGCGAAGCCGATAGCACAACATGAAAAGTAGACATTGTTGAGTGCAAGTATAGTTGCCCTTTCCAGAAGTGTCCAGGGCGGCGTACGTGTGTTGGTCGGTCGGCTGTGGGGGCGCTGGGGGGCGGCGGGCGCTGGTCACGGCCAAATACTAGCGATGAGTAACTTGCGCTGACTCACGCCCTATGAATAAGGAAGTGGAAATCATTTCACTCTAAATGGTCACTGTGGTTTGCCAATTATTCAGAGGGGAAAACTGAATATAGTCTACATGGGTAATTTTCACTTAGGTAGCAGTTATTCACATTTGTATTATTGATTAACAAACAGTTTTGAGTAGGTTATTCAGCAACTAACGACACTTGCATGATCGTAATTAAATGTAATCACAAGCACGGATGTACAGGCATAACCTTGAATTGAAAGAAGTCATTTATTGAGGTTGTTTCGTGACAGGTGCAGTGTCGGTGATTGTTTCGTTCTCGAACCATAATGTCATAATCTGTCTCCCGCATTGAGTACCGCACGCCGCGCCGTCTGCATACAGTCTGCCACACACAATACAATTATTCTTTGTAGGGCGTGAGCGACTGTAGGTGTGCTTGACTATCCCTGCTACTTTCGCTCACACCTCGAGAACCGTGCCGCTTACTATGATAGCAGATCTTAAGAAGTTAATACTTCCACGTATCGTTTCTCTCTCGAATGGACACTGGCTCGATGCGGTGTAGCGTAAAGCATCCCTCAGTGCCGCCAGTCATGAATGCGTTCTGCTCCACTGCAGGGTCCGCGAGAGTTCGAGGCGTTCTCCAAGGCGCTGGAGGGCGCGGAGCTGAGCGCCGAGGAGCAGCAGAGCCTGGACGAGCTGCAGCAGTACCTGGTGCAGGGCGAGGGCAGCTGGGTGCTGGGCGACGAGTTCCTCACATTCATCGGTGAGTGACGTGTTTCAAGGCTCTGTCGTGACGCGTGCTCGGACCCGTATGTTTTTTTCTAATTTATTTATTTATCAAACAAACAATTTTCTATAAATAAACTATGCTAAAAATCCGTCAAACTGTAAAACAGTTTGTTGACGGAGGACTGCTCTCATCTTTAATCTACAATAACTTTCTATAACTATAACTACATAACTATAACTACCATAACTTTAATCTACAATAACAATCTTTAATCTACAATACAAAGAAAAATACAATATTATAATATTGTTTATGTTTGGAATCCGCTGGCGTTTTCTTTTCTGAAGCTACAGATTCCTCATATAAACCTCTTTAAGCTTTCTTTTTATTCCTTTTGTAGATGTACTATCTGCAGAGGACTGGGACACATATATGGAAACATTTGCGTCCCTGAACTCCGCAGATAATGCATTTAAAAAACTGGGCACAATGTACAACATACATGTAACTCGCGTTGTGCGGCAGGTCGCGTGCTGTCGGACGGCGGGCTGAAGTCGGAGTGCCGCGTGGGCGTGCTGCGCTGCCTGGCCGCGGGCGCGCTGCGCGACGACGTGTCGCTGCTGCTGCACCAGGACCGGCGGCACCACGCGCTGCTCGCCTTCGCGCACCGCATCGACGCGCACCCGCCCGCCGAGCAGCTCGCGCTGGCGCTCTTCGTGAGTCATCACCCCATCGCTTTCGATCTTGAACGTCCGCTGTTGGCTCCATGTAGCCAACAGGGGCTAGTATTCTAATGACTAGAGCTAAGAGGCGGAACCTCAGTACGACATGATAACCCCCAGTATGCATGACGGATATGTAACCTATCATATGCCGCTACCGCCATTATAATGACAATGGTGGTACGGGCTTCTACTTGACTGACGACTATGGAAGTATTACGTTTTGTCGTCTCTACTCACTATACGGTTACAAGTGAATGTGTTGCGTTCGCTCCAGATGTGCAACCTGTTCGAGAACACGTCGTCGTCCGAGTGGCTGCTGTACATCAGCGAGTGGGAGGCGCACGGACAGACGCTGTCCAACATCCGCGTCACCACCAAGGTGAGCTAGTGTCCCCCCCGTCCCCCGTCCCCCCCACGCCCGCTCGTCGCTCGCGTGTAACCGTGTGGTCCGTGCGCAGGTGTGCGTGCACTGCGTGCTGAGCGAGGAGGGCGCGCTGCGCGACGCGGGCACGGCGCTGCTCTACAACGTGGCCACCAAGGAGGTAAAGACTGTGGTCGGTATCGCGCGCTCTGTTCCGCTCCCCACTCTGTACTCTATCGCGCCGCGAAGAGCCACACTATACCATGTGCCGGTGAGCTGACAACTCGCCGCACAAGGACGCCGCCGTCCCGCTATGTCCGATTGAACGTTACAAAGTTTGCCATACGAAATATCGTTTGCCTTAAGGCATGCAATAAATTACAAGTGCAAACACTGACTAAATCGACTGAGTCCAACAGGACGCTTTTTTGACCAGCCGAAATGAGTTGATTCAATCCCTCCAAGTTGATTTCGACGTTTATTACGTTCGACTGTTTATTACGTATACTGTGGCTTTTCTATGCAATGTTATCGATGAATTCATCTCCATATACCCCATGTCGCTAAATCTAAACATACGTGATTAACTAAAAAATGCTTTTAAAACTCGTCACAGTCGCAATAAATAGCGCATGAGAATATCCAACAACAACTAGAACTTTGTTAGAAACTTTTTAAGAAATCTTTTGAGTCACCAACCTGCGACTCTGGGAAGTCCCGGGACTCCCTCCTCAACCAGTACGTGAGATCGCATTCGGGCTAATTTGCTATCGAATAACTAAAACTATACAGCAAAGAAGCCACTATCGTGGAAAATATCTGAATTAAGAGTTTCAGCACATGCTGACACTTGACAGCTTCCTGCGAATCGTATTGACTCGACAAACAGTAATTAATACGTTAAACGCACAACAAACAGCCGAGACGGACAGGATCTGTATCATATTTGGTCTGCGATAGCAGAACGTAGCGGAAATTGTTGTTTGCACGTATTATTGTAATACAATATTTACATGTTTCATTTTTGTAATAATTTTCACATTTTTGTAATACTTTTCAACATTGTTTTCTGTATACGAAACTTAGTTAAAGGGAAATGCATGAAATCGGTGCCAACTTATCGTTTGGATGTCTGGCAGGGGGTTGTTGGCAAGGGTGTGGCAATGTTCGCAACTTCATAGTCTCTGATCGTTCCTCCCTGTGTTGGGGACAATACACAGAGAAACTTTCAGCTTTTATAAAATAACGAAGGTCTGCGTCGTGGGCTCTTGCTCTATATATAGCAAATTGTCTTATTGACTGAAGTTATCTTGTCAAAACTGAGTTTTACTTACACTAGTGTGTCCTGCCAACCAAAAGATTTCGATTTTCTCTTCAATGCACCGAAGTGTACAGTATATACCTTTTTTTTTTTTTTTGACGTGGTAGAAACCTTCTATAGGTACCCCCGTTCTGCGGCCGAATGCGGCAGAACGAAGGTTATGTGGGACTCCAACCGGGTATACCCACTAAAACCACCACGGCATGACCCTCATGCTGTCTGTGCTGGACGCCTGGGGAACCCAAAGTATGCATCCCAGGTGTCCGGCAGCCGCCCCAGCTGGGGCTACCGCTCGCCTCTGGGCTGTCCCTCCAGAGGCTCGCGCCCTCCCGTAATTTTTTAACGAGGTTTTCTTCCTCCCGCGATGGGCATCGCTGCCCCCTGCCCCGGGGTGTCTCACCCCCAGTTTCATCCGCAGTGCCCTCTGCTAATCAGAGGGACACGCGGAGAAACCTCCCTCCGCCAGGTCATTGGCCATGGCTAACAATATCCCCGAAATTATTAACCATGTTACCGGGGTGCACCGGCCCGAATACTGCTCTTCCCCTCGGACGTATACAAGAGGACCAGCAGCACCCAGGCACACTTGGAGGTTACCTGGCTAGCACCCCGTACAGTATACTTATACCTATAGTATATATTAGCCATGATGAACATGAGTAGTATTCCCCTTTCCCCTCTAAAGCGGTTAGCTTGTGCTAGGAGTGGGTACGACAATAGTGTAACGTGGGGGTTGAGCCGTCGCCGTCGACGTTTCGGTGTTCGATCCGCGCCGACGACCTGCGCTATTGAGGCTGCCTGTATCTTTATCCTTGTCGTATCTTTTTCATATCAGCATTGTTGACTAACATTTCAAAGTACTCGTAGCTAATAAACAAATACATTTGTTCTTAATTAGTGGAAATACTGGTAGGTACTCTGTAACACTGAGCCGTAGTGAGGCGAGCACAACGCGCCTGTTCACACAACAGACGCGGGTGTCGTGTCGCGGCCTTATCGCCGGTCTTTCATTGTGTGTAAGAGGTCAATTTCAGTAACGATTTCCGGAATGGCTGATTCTGGGTTCACAGGACAAGGAGCAACTCTCTGATGTCAAATATGTCAGCCTGTCGCTAACCGGTTGCGTTACTATTAAGTTAGGTGCCATTAAGTTTCTTTTTAACCATGGTACCTATGAAAAAAGATGAGAGAAAGTAAAAAGTTGGTATAAAAAATACATAACTTTTAGTTGTAGTCGTATGTATTATGTAAAAATTAACCAAAAATTCTGTTGCGTCATGGTGCAAAAGCACACTAAGAATATGCCACAAAAACGGTAAGGGAATGAAGCTCATGCTGGTATAGAAATGAGTACCTACTAGTGTACGTACGTGGATTCAGTTGAGGGCCAGTGCCCGTTCAAGTAATTCCAGTCGCCATGAATAGACAATACGACCACTTAGCGGCCAACTGACGTACCTACTTAGCATCGGAGAGTTGCGCTTTGTCCTGTGAGCTCACAATATTGGTCATTTCGGATATCCTTACCAAAGTCGTTATGGCCTCTTATACCATTAGAGCGCATGTTAATGTGCTTTATTGATACTCTAAATATACTATTATCTGGGTAACACGCGTTTTATTAAGAACTCGGGTTTCTCCACGTATTATTATCGATGTTAATGATGTTGTTTGTTTGTAGTCTTGATATGTCTTAAGGTTACGAGTACACAGAGTATTAGAATGAATCTCCCCCTATTGGGCAAATGTTTACACTATAAAGCATGGATCTGCGTTGCTCGAATGCGGGTGGCTTACTTCTTGTTTGATTACCACTTTCCATCGGGTGTGCTGTTATAATGTATAAAAAAGTGGTCGGCGAGTTAGGGCGGGTTCGGTGCAGAAGTGTGCTTGTTGCAGCGCCTGGGGCTCGGCGCTGCGCTGCGCTGCCAGCTGCCGTCCCCGGCCAAGTTCAAGGTGCGCTCCCCGCCGCTCCACACCGCTCCCCGCCGCTCCCCGTCACTGTCTACCTCTCCACACCGCTCTCCGCTACTCCTCGCTGTTCCACATCGCTCCACACCACTCCCCGCTGCTCCACACCGCTCCCTGCCCCTCTCCGCCGCTTCCCGCCGCTCCACACCGCTCCCTGCCCCTCTCCGCCGCTTCCCGCCGCTCCCCACCGTTCCCCATCGCTCCCCACCGCTCCTCACAGCTCTCCACCGCTCCTCACCGCTCCCTATCGCTCCCCACCGCTCCACACCGCTCGACACCGCTCCCTGCCGCTTCCCGCCGCTGCTCGTCGCTCACACACAGCGATCAGCGAACGGCAGAATCTTCCTGAAACTGTATGTACGATGTTTGTTTGTCGTGGAATATTAAAACCTGTATCTGTATGTATGTATTTGACAATTTTATTCTACTTTTTTGTATAATCTGTCAGCTACCTTTAAGTAAGATCTATTAAAATAAATAAAATGGATGTACCTGTTAGTGATTTCGAAACGGCACTCCTATGCTGCCGTCCTAACGAAGAGTGCAATAACTAGGTTTTGACTACTTTCGAGATATTTGCAGTTAAAGATTTAATTTTTGTTTTGTGTGTATCTTCGTAACTATAAAAGCTATTGGTTTGAAACTTTTACTGAACGACAGATAAAATAATGCTTAATTTTATGTAGTATATTATATTTGTACATAAGTTTATATACACACTAAAAACGCAATAATGTATTTATCATTAGGACTTATGAATTGTTTTGATATAGCATTCCTAATCATAATTGCAATAACTACACTACTTATTGCAGTTTTTGTTAGTAAACCTACATACTACTTATTTGTGTAGCACAAACTATATGATGCCCTATAGTTTCTTCCAACCATATGTACGGTTTTCCTTAGTGAATTATTTTAATTAGATATAAGGTGATTGCAAGAACATAATAAGAATAAAAGAGATTTACCAAAATAATTTAAATAGGTTTTTATTATTTAAAACTAATAACTTACATGACGATTTTCGTGTATGTAACTGAATTCAAAAACATAGAACTTTCATATAACCGTCCTACCCCCATTTTACCCCCTTATATATTTTACATAGGGGAGAAATTTCCTATAATATTTTCTAGGCTGATATCTACGCCCTAGAAAGAACCTACCGTCCAAATTTCAAGATAATAATAACAATAATTAAAACTTCACAAAAACTTTCATCCCCTTTTTTACCACCCTTAATGGGAGATTTTCCAGAACAACTTATACAAGTTTTTATTATTTAAAATTCATAATCTAAATGCCTATTTTCATATCTGTAACTTCAAAAACATAGAACTTTCATATAACCTTCCTACCCCCATTTTACCCCCTTAGGGGAGGATTTTCGTGAAATCTTTTCTAGGCTGATATCTAAGCCTTAGAATAAACCTATCTTCCAAATTACAAGTTGATAATAACAATAATTAAAACTTAACATAAAAACTTTCAACCCCTATTTTACCACCCTTAAGGGAAGATTTTTCAGAATAAAATATACAGGTTTATATTATTTAAAACTTATAATCTAAATGCCGATTTCAGGTCTGTAACTTTAAAAACATAGGACTTTCATACAAACTTTCTACCCCCATTTTACCCCCTTAGAGGAAGATTTTAGGAATGTTAAATAGCCTAAAACCTTTCCGGAAAACTGTACTACCAAATGCAAAAATAATTTTTCAAATCCGACTGGTACTTCCAGAGATTAGCGCGTTCAAACAGACAAACTCTTCCGCTTTATTATATTAGTATAGATATCTAGTTTTTTTTTTATTTTTGATAATTTTCATTTGTCTAATTCTAATTCTCTCCAATCAGCTGCATGTTTTTCTTTGACTTTCAATGAAAATTGTCCCCTTTCAGCCAATGACTTTTGACTTCCAAAATTTTCTTTAAGTGGTTGTGTTTCTAATTTTGTGCTTGTAAAAGTAAAAATCTACGAATTTGACAATTTTACAACATCCACAAAATCGTCAAAATCAAAAACTTTTTGTTTATTTTAACTTTACTTTAGTATAATACATTTAGTAAGCTAGACATTTTAAGTAATAAGTTTCCTTATGATAACTGCAATAACTCTTACTTCTTGCGCTTATGACTAGTAAATGTGCCAAAAATTTATAAAACGTACTATAGTCATAAGTGCAATAACTGGACTTATTGCGATTATTTTATGTAATATTACAAAATATCAAAGCTATCCAAGTCATAACTCAAGATATTTCGGTTATGATTAGCTCCTTACACATCGTTATATTAGATATTGCAGTTATGGTAACCAACAGAACCGAAACTATTGAAGATACAAAAAAGACGTCTAAGACGAAAATATAGAGCTCATTTTCCTGATTACGGATATGGTCTTAAGTCAATTTGACCAAAAACTCGACTTATTGCACTCTTCGTTAGGACAATGCCTCACACAATTATTTGAACGGATAGCGTAACCCAAAAACACGTAAAAAATTATGTCTGTCTTGAACGGCTAAACCCATTTTGACGATATTTTAAATTGCACGTGAAGGATTATTCAAGAAGAGAAGTTAAGATCTCGGCTACATTTATACCGGAAATATTTAACCGCTGAACCACTCTTGTCATTTGGTACTGTTTGGTCGCTTACATTACAACCCTGCATACGCTACTGGTTATGTGGGAAATCAAAGAGTTCCCACGGGATTTTTAAATACTTAAATCCAAGCGGACGAAGGTGAGGAGTGAGGACATCATGTATGAATGCAGTTATCTATACTAATAAATAAAATTGAAGTGTCTGTCTGTAATATCGAAATAACTACCTCATATTAAGCTCATATGGTTATTTGAACGCTACCATAACCGAATCACACGTTTTTAAAATTTTTGTCTGTCTGTCTGTCTGTCTGTCTGTCTGTCTGTCTGTCTGTCTGTCTGTCTGTCTGTTTGAACGGGCTAATCTTCGGAACGGCTGAACCGATTTTGACGGGACTTTCACATACAAGTAGAGAATTAACCAGGGAGTAACATAGGCTACTTTTTTAACCGACTTTCAAAAAAGGAGGAGTTGTGTTTTTCTACCTATGTACACCGATATCTCCGAGATTTCTGAACCGATTTGCGTAATTTTTTTTTTAATCGATAGAGAAACATTGCGACCCTGTTCTATAAAAAATTTGGATTCCAACTCCTCAATCCTGATGCTGTAGGGGACCTAATCCCCAAAACTAATGGGTTTTAGAAATTTCCGGTTATTTAAATTGATATTGGGGGTACCAATTAAAGACTTTATCGTTGAATGAACTCGAGTAGGTACATGTCCAACTCCTCAACCCTGATGCTGTAAGGAATTGTGTTCAGAAATCGTGGGGATCCCACGGGATTTTTCCGTTTTGGGGACGGGTTTCTACAGATAGGCTACTTTTTGTTCTGGAAAATCAAAAGTTCCCACGGGATTTTTAAAAACCTAAATCCACACGGGCGAAGCCGTGGGCATCATCTAGTACTTATTATAAATGTGAAAGTGTGGATGTTTGGATGTTTGTTAGGTAGGTACTCTATAACGTCGCAAGTACCTACTGAACCGATTTGGCTGAAATTTTGAGTGGAGATAGAATATGCCCTGACTTAAAATATAGGCTTTTTATCCTGGAAAAATCCACAGTTCCCGCGGGATTTTGAAAAAACCGAAATCTGTATCTACAGCTAGCTGGAGATATACCTATAGCTATAGGTAGATCACTATAGCAAACTATCTTTAAAGGTTGGAGAAAGGAGCGGGAATGGGAACCAAAAATCCACAATTCCCTCAGGATTTGTGAAAAACCGAAATTCACGCGGGCGAAGCCGCGGGCAAAAGCTAGTAATATAATAAAACGGAAGAGTTTGTTTGTTTGAACGCGCTAATCTCAGGAACTACTGGACCGATTTCAAAAATTATTTCACCGTTGGATATGTACGTGATCCCTGAGTGCTATAGGCTAATATATTATGTACCACGGGCGAAGCCGGGGCGGACCGCTAGTAGATAAATAAATATGATTAAAATAATGATTTGTTATATTTAATTTTAGCCAAAAAAAAGATATCGGATGTCAATAAACTTTTGGAACATTTGATAACCTTCGTACACAACAGATCCAGGAAAACGAATATTGTTATGATTGTGTTGTGACTTGTGATACTTCAGTTTGTCGATACAATCACGTAAATACTGCGCATCCACGATGCGCAGTATTCGTTTGTTAATTTTTTTATCTACACCCATGCTTTAAATCCTCTATTAAAGATTCTGAAACAGTTAGCTTATTGCCAACTTTAGAACACCCAATGTTGTAACAACCATTACATCATCCAAACGAGTGATGTAATGAAATTCGGTACAATATTACATCATCCGTTTTTAACCCCGACGCAAATACGATGGGGTGTTAAGTTTGACGTGTCTGTGTGTGTGTGTCTATTCCTCCGTAGCGCTTAAACAGGTGAACCGGTTTGAATGCGGAGGTGGGAATGGTGGTGTGGGCGTGGGCGTGGGCGTGGGTTGGGCGTGAGTTGGGTGTGGATGTGGTTGTGGGGGTGTGTGTGTGCGTGTGTGTGTGTTGTGTGCGTGTGTGTGTGTTGTGTGTGTGTTAGTATGTGTTGTGTGTGTGTGTTGTGTGTGTGTGTGTCTGTCTGTTCCCCCGTAGCGCTCAAACGGGTGAACCGGTTTGAATGCGGGGGTGAGGATGGAGTGTGGGTGTGAATGGTGGGTGTGGGTGTGTGTGTGTGTGTGTGTATGTGTGTGTGTGTGTGTGTGTCTGTTCCCCCGTAGCGCTCAAACCGGTTTGAATGCGGGGGTGGGGATGGGGGCGTGGGTGTGAGTGTGTGTGTGTGTATGTGTCTGTTTGTCTGTTCCACCGTAGTGCACAAACGGGTGAACCGATTTGTATGCGTTTTTTTTTGTTTGAAAGGTGAATAATTAGTCGGGAGTGTTTTTAGCTATGTTTCATGAAAATTGGACCGCCACAAAATGGCGGATTACATATTTTTTTCACAACTCCCTCAATATGGGTATTAAATGAAAGGGCTTGACTAGTAGAATAGCACAATGCAAATTCAAGATGACTTCAACACAAAATGGCGAATGTCGGAGGTTTAGCAGTAAGCTAACTGTTTTAGAATCTTATAGAGGATTCATAATTTATGGGTGTAGATAAAGTCTTGTATGCAACTGTTGATAATTAGGTATTAAAACACTCATGTGATACTATTATCACATTCGGCTTCGCCTCATGTGATAAACCCACATTCGTGTTTTAATACCCCTTATTACACAACAGTTGCATAAATAACTATGACATCGAACGAGTACAACAATTAAATCACTACATATTATAAAACGATTTTCATGCGATTTTCACCAATAGTCGCAGTGACTGGATGAGGAAGGTTTAAATGTATAATTTGTTAAGTTATGTGTATAAATTGGTTGAATTGTGAAAAGCTTTCTATGAAGAAAATCAGCTTTGAAAAATCTGTGAAAAGCAACTTTCATCGAAAACGCTGCCTTAATTTGAGATATCTATAACAAAACCGACACTGGTACCAGGACCACACGAAAAAATATGTAGACATAAGTAATAGGCTCTACTACCCGTGCGAAGCCGGGCCGGGTCGCTAGTATCTAATAATGCGAGTGTCTCCCGATCTACGATATGAACGTTGAAATGTTTTCCCCTTAACGAAACTCTCCTTGTTTATCCTCGACGCGACGTAAAAAGATGAGTGTTAATATGTTTGACCGCTTTGTCTGTCTGTTTGTATGTCTATCCGTGTTATCTCAACGCTCAAACTGATGGATCGATTTGAGTGCGGTTTTTTATTGTTAGATTATTTATGCGTTCAGTCGTTTATGGATTTTATCAGTTCTGACAACATTGTATCAGTTCTTCTACCATCTGACAACAGCTACAAGTTTTAACAGTTTTTCTTCTATATTTTTATTTGTTCAAAGTTTTAATGAACGCATTACTGCCATTTTAAAGTATCGAAAATAAGCAAAGTTTTCCAAGTCGCGCATTTATTACAAAATTCTAACTTTGATACCCTGTCAATATCCCTGAGGCATGTTAATATGTCTGTAGCACAGACCAGCCCAGTGGCAGTCGGCTACTGGTCTGTGGTCTGTAGCTAACATTGAGTGGCAGTTGACTTGACTCCACTGCTGGTGAGTGACTGTGAAAGCCTGATTAATGCTTACTGATCGCTGAAACAATACCCAAGATAACTGCTTTTAATAACTTTATATCCTTACTAGTGCTATTTGCATTCATTAGGTAATTATAATTGTTCTCACTTTATCTTTACAACTGTATAATGTATGATATATTTTAGAGCATCTCATAACAGGGGTTTCGTCCGCGTGAACCTAGTTTTCTTTAAATCCCGTGGGAACTCTTTGATTTGTCACGATAAAAGTAGCCTATGTCCGTCTCCTAGACGAAAGCTATCTCTGTTCCAAATTTCATCAAAAAAACATCAATATCCGTGAAAATGTATTATATTATTAACCTATATAAATGTTGTTCCTAATATCAAGTCTTTATTTTTTACGCGGGAGCCATCAATATTTTCGTGATTAAAAATAGCCTAAGTTACTCCTTGTATAATCATCTATCTGCCTGTGAAAATCATATCAAAATTGGTACAGTCGAGATTAGACCGTTCACACAAACGGACAGACACAAAAATTTTAAAAACGTGTGTTCGATACTATGGATGTCGTTTAAATAATCATGAGTTTAATAAGAGGCAGTTATTTCGAAATCGCCGACCGCCAATTCAATTTTGTTTGTATAGTTAACCCTGGCAAAAGATAGAGGGACGTCGACTTAATTGTTACCGCCCGCACCCCCCCCGCACCGCGCAGCTATGCCACATCTCTCAGTTAAATACTTAGTAGGCCTATAGTTATCTACTGCGCTTATTTGCCCCTAGGACTCTGTTCTTATAGGTCTACAAAATACTTGGCTAAAATTAAACATCTATACAAATAACAATATCAAAACACAGCATAGCATTGTCGATGCCTTAACGAATCACTCCGGTTTTACTGTTCTTAAAGATTACTCGAGAGCGCCGAGCTGCATCGAGCTAATTAAACATCGAGTCGTAAACGTTAATGCAGACTGCAGTTAAACAAGCAATCAGTAATGTAGGGCGTGCCGCTGATTGTTTGTTTGTTTGCGCGCTGTCAACTACACTTTCTTTATGGTACAATGTAATGCGCTGTACACACAAATATAAACTACTATAAAGTGCGCCGCAGTTGTGATGAGTTTCGTAATAGGACTCACTGTGGAGCCGCGACCTTC